>RJWJ010043831.1:0-12427 GCA_004363605.1 Indri indri | reverse complement strand
AGATCCAAAGGGCCTGTGTGCTAACTTTGACAGAAGCCGGAAGGTTTCACAGTGACTCAGTGGCCAATTAGCAATACTCAAATTCACAGTTTATGGCGAAATTCACATGCACAGTCAAGCAAACATTGACAATGCAATTATTAAAGGCAGTAATTAGGGGGCTAATGAGCCACGGAGATGGCTAGGTGGAAGGCCGTTGACTGACAGAACTCAGTAGGTCTGAAAGTCCCTGGGATTCTGGTCAGTGGGGGAGTGGCTGCACCACTGGGACAGAGCCTCTGGGTGACAATTGTTAGGTCGGGAGGAGGCCTCAGAGTTCTCAGGGGCAGAGATTCTACAGGCACCTTGGACAGTGTCAGTTCCTTGCTGTTTTTATAATTCTCCACAGGTAAGACTGTTGTCATTATCTCAGCCACTTTCTGGCTCCATTTTCTGAGTTCCGTCTGGGCCTTGGGTAGTTCCATGCCACAGCAGGTGTTATCTCTCACCTTACTCTATTATATATATATTTATCACTTTGAAGAAAAACAATCGTACCATGACCTCAGTGCTCAGTCTAGTACACATGTACTTGTCACTGTGGGCTCAATGCTACTTAATATGAGTGACTCCCTTTTGAGACATTATGACCACAAATCATTAGTATGTATCAATAGGAAGGAAAGATCTTTTCTTTGTGATGATTTTCCTGCAACACACATGATTTCCACCTAATGATTTACAGGATGCAGTCGTTCCTTCCACAGGCTGTCTCCAGCATCTCCTTGGACTTTGAAAGATGAGCAGGTTGTCTTTCTTTGTGGGGGTTAAAACTTGGCATTTGGAATCCGTAAGGTTTTTTGCAGATAACTTTTATCAAGTTGAAGTTCCTTTCTGTTCCCAGTTTGCTGAGAGTTTTTATCATGAATGGATGTTGAATTTTTTCAAATGCTTTTCCTGAATCTATTGCTATAATCATGTAATTTTTCTAATCTTGTTGATATGATGGGTTATATTGACTAATTTTTGAATATCGAACCAGCCATACATCCCTGGAATAAACCTCACGTGGCCATGTATATTCTTTTTATATATTGCTGAATTCTTCGCTAATATCCTGATAAGGATTTTAGCATCTATATTCCTTGCTGAAAGATATTGGTCTGTTGTTTTCTTTGTTGTAATGTCTTTGTCTGGTTTTGGTATCCGGGCAATACTGGCTTCATAAAATGAATTGGGATGTGTTCCTTCCTCTTATATTTTATGGAAAAGACTGTGTAGAATTGATGTTATTTTATAGAATTCACTGGTGAAACCATCTGGGCCTACAGATTTCTTTTTGGGGGTAGTTTTTAAATTACAGCTTTAATTTTTAACTATCTTTGTTAGTTATAGGGCTAGTCAATTATTTCCTCCATATTGGATGAGTTGTTGCAGTTTGTGTTTTTCAAGGAATTGGTCCATTTCAAGTAAGATATCAAATGTGTGTGTGTGTGTGTGTGTGTGTGTGTGTGTGTGTGTGTGTTTGAGAGAGAGAGAGAGAGAAAGAGAGAAAGTGTGTAGGTTGTTCACAGTATTCCCTTATCAACCTTTTGCTGTCTGCAAGGTCTGTAGTGTTACCTCTGTTTCATTCCCCATACTCATAATTTGTGTCTTATCTCTTTTTGTCAGTTGGGGGTCAAAGGTGGGTTGCCTTTTAGAGAAGAAAATCCCACTTCTCTCCTTTTCTCTCTCTGACACCACCCTGGCAGGCGTGGTGTTCCTTACACCCTGGTGGGGGTAAAATCTAGATGCCCCACTTAGACTTTGCTGAGGTTGGGACCACAGCTGCTTCTGTGGTATTTGGCTGGAGTAAAGGAGTTAAAACTTTTCTGTTTTGCTGGGCTGACTCTTTCTCTTCCTTTGTGTAGATAAAGCAGGCTGTTGTTACAGTTTCTGTTGCTTGTGCCCCTTGGCATTTCCAGGTTACTGGGCTTCTTCAGCTCCAAGTGTGAGCTATGAGAGGCCAAAGGAAGACGCAGAGAACTCGCTGTTATATCGTTCTTTGGGGCTGGAGACCTCTAGCTGGTCTTCTTTCTTCTTTCCACCTTTCAGAGTCTTCTTATGTTTATTTTATGTATAATGTCTAGGGTTTTTAGGTGTAAGTAGGAAGAATAGAGGGAAAATACATCTAATCTGTCTTCCCAGAAGCAGAAATCTATTCTTTTTTTTTATTAATCTTCATTTTCTCACCTGTCCCCTCACCCGCGCCCTGCACAGACTTTAAAAAGGTGAATTCATGCATACCTATCTTCTATCTTAATGGCATTTACTTTTGTCACCGATTATATTACTTCTTTCTTAGTAAGATGATTATAGCATAGGATTACTTTCTGTTTTTGTAAATTCTGCTTTTTTTTATGTTAAACCCTTTGACCTTCGTGGAATTTTCCGTAATTGTAGAGTAAAAAAGAAACATACGTGTACGTGTTTGCTATTTCTCCTTATCTACCTGTTTGAGTAACACTGGTTAAATTATGTTGTCTTTGCCCATTGTTGTACAGCTTCTTACTTTATACAACATTCTTGTACCTCTGCACACCATTGTCTGGATTCACTGTTTCATCCCCGAGCTCCATTATGGGTTTAATAAAAGCATATGGCACTGTGTTTGCCAGTGGTGTTGGGCAACTATGGCAACACCACAGTTGCTCTTCTCTAGTGCTCTGTGGAAACTGTCTGCCATTTCTTCTCACTAAACCTTGCTATCACTTTGTTAAGCTCTGTGATACTTTTCAAGAAGATTCTGATTATCATTCGCTATTGTTAGTTTCTCCCCTGGAATTTTCTTTCTTCTTATTGCTCTTCATCTCAGTAAATAACCCCACTCTACACCCAGTTGTTTGAGCTCAACACAGTGGATTCATCCTTGGCCATCTGTCTCACGTGACCCATCCAGGCCAGCAACACATTCTGCTGGAGCAGCCGTCACAATATAGTCCCTCATCTGACCCCCTCTCATACTCACCACCATCGCAGTGGAAGCCACTGTCATCCTCTTCTAGCTTACTGAAAAGGACCGCTGCTGGCCGGCCTGCTCCCATTCTTCAACAGCAGCCAGAGTGACCCTTTAAAACTGGGAATGTGGTCATGAATGACATTCCTCTGCTCAGAAGCTTCCCCTGGCTCTTCATTGCTCTGAGAAAATACCCCAAGTCTGTCCTATGGCCACAGGCTGTGCAGGCTCTAGCATTTTTCTGTCCCTCTGTCCTTATTTCCTGTCATCTTCTCCTTTACTCCCTAAGCTCCAGCCAAAGTGGCCTTTTTGCTCAAGGCGCTCCCAACTCAGGGCCTCTGTCCTTGTTCTTATCTTCCCTGTTCTGGAAAGTTATTCCACCATGTTTCACACCTTCACTTCATTTGGGGTTCATTCAGGTGTCACTCTCCAAAAAGGCTTCCTTGACCACCTTGATGTAAAATATCAGTGAAAAGGACTCCCTCATCCTACTCTGGTTTTTTTGTCGTGCTACTGTGCATCTGTTGGTTGACCAATTTGTTTTCTGTTTTCCAGCACTGGACTGCAGCTCCCCAGTGCAGAGGCTTTGTTTAATTCACTGCTGCACTCCCAGCACCTGATAGGGGATCTAGCACACAGCAGGGTCTCAATAAGTATATAATGAATGAAAAAAATGATTGAATGAGGTCGATCGTTTTTATTGCTTCCACTTTTCCTTGTCATATATAATGCCACAATAAATATTTTTGATGCACAAAGCTTTTCTTGAATTTTCTAATCCTAGAAGCATGCCTTCTGCGAAAGATACAGTTCTTTTGCTTTCTGTAGGTGTTATTTTTCATTACCAAACAGTTGCCATTCTGTCATTAACCTGTCTTCATGCTGAGTGGCTCTTTTTCCAGACCCTCCTTTATGGGATCATGCACAGGTCCCCTTGAAGTTTGCATTCTTCTTAAATTTTTTAGTCACATGTTTAGAGCAACATCTTATTTATTTTCACTGACAGTTAATCATATCCATTTGGTTTAACTCTTTCCTTGGGAAGCCCTGATCTCCTTATTTCCAAATCCAATCTCTGGTCTTTTTTCTCTTGGCAGGGGCTTCTCCCTGTCGCGCCATCTGCAGAAGCCAGCCAGGGTGGTTCCAAGGCTTCTTCTCTAGCTCCCACTTGCTCGCAGAACACAGATGGAGCTTGGGAGACGTGGCTCCTTCCTGTTTGCTCAGTCCTCCCCTCCTCTCCAGCCCACGCACCTCGTGATCAGGCCAGTCACACCACCCCTGCCCCATGGCGCCAACTTTCCTCAAACCTTCAAGTGTGCTTCCTTCCCCTGGGATTCCAAGATCCACATCCAGCCATCTTAATGCCGCCTTGTCCACGATTTCTTCTTGAGTCTCCTCATCCCTCACTCTCCTTTTTTTTATAGCATTTTATCACTTTCTATCCTGTATTTTGTATAAGAGACCTCTAATCCTCTTCCCCTTCCTATTAAGTGAATTTCTATTGCAACTAAAATAAAATCATACATTTTATAAGCGTCCACCTTCACAGGTTTTATGTGCTAGTAATAAAAGTTGAATGACACAGGTACATTATAATCAGAAGTTAGCAGGAAATACAGAGGACTAGGATTACAGCCTTGGGGCCAAATACAGCCTGCAGCCTGGCTTTGTATGGTGCGTGGGTGAAGAATGGCTTTTACATTTTTAAATGGTTAACCAAATCAAAGAAGAATATTTTGGAACATAAAATTACATGAAATTCTAGTTTCTGTGTCCATGGATAAAATTTCACTGGAAAACAGCCATACTCATTTGTTTCAGTATCATCTATGGCTGCTTGTGTACGCCAATGGCGGAGTAAACGGCGGCCTACAAACTGAAAATATTGCTCTCTGGCCCTTTACAGAAAAAAGGTGGCCAGCCTCTGGACTACACAGGGGTTTGTACCTGCAGCAGCTCGTGTTCAGTGTCTTCAAAATCATCAAAAAGTTCATTTGATTTTTTTCCCCCAAAACTGATAAGTTTCTCCATAATATTAGGTGGGATGATGATTCTGGGAAAACAAATTTCATCTATTCAAGTTCATTTTCCCTTCAAGAAATACTTGGGGATGGGGGAAGAGCCATAAATGAATAAATATTTGTAATTTTTGATTTATATGTTTTATTCTGTGAACAATGAAGTTTAAGAAGACTTTTATTTGTTATCACTAATTATTAATACTTTGCTGGTGAGTTTTACCCTGGTAGTTCATAAAAGCACAGACACCTACACGCAAAACCTTTTATGCCAGCAGAGAGTGTGTTCCACAATCCTATTTCTAGGCTCATGTTCACCAAAAAGCACTGAACTGAGATCGCGTGTGACTACCCTTCATTTAATCTCTCCTCGCCCGTGGAACAATTCAGCAGATTCAGTAACTATTGTCCTACTTCAAGAAAGGCTCACTCAGATCAATTCTGAATGACCTGAGCATTCATAAAATAAAGGAGGGCAGATTTTTTAAAATACAAAGGCATGATTTCTTCAACAAGTGTTCCTGGGTTGGTTGCTATTCTTTTCTAATTTTTCTACTACTGGATTTTCCTCCTCCTCACTTCCTCCACGCCTCCTTTTGGCCCTCTGGCCCAGCAGCCCTTCATTCTAACTCTGTCCTGCATCTATTTTGCCGCGTTTTACTTGCTCCTTGGTTTGTTTCCACTTGCTCGGGTTCCTGCTCAGGACCAGCGGCATCGCGTGAGCATGGCAGACATTGGCCTCAATGATGCATTTAAGCAATCTCTGTTGCTTCCTTTCTCCCATCCACCTGGTTTCCCATCCTCCACGCTTAGGATTAAGAATGTCCTTTCAACACAGCAAGAGGAGCAGCACCCACATGTAAGAGCACTGGCCACTGACGCTGGGTCAGTGAAAGGAAAGAAAAAAGCAACAAGAGAAATGGGAGCCTCCCAAAACAGGCCTCACCCATTTTCCAGTTTGCCTCCTTGGAGACTATTGCTTCTGTGCATTCTTTAAAACTGTTTTCTCTTGCTTTTTCATTTAGAAGAGGGAGAGGCAACTAAAATTTGGGGGTGCTTGTGACACTGCACAGTGGTGAGTACTGTGTAGTCCACAACTCAGTTATCGTTACAGTTCTTTACCTGATAGGTACATTTGTTCCTATTTTACAGAAGAGCAGGTGGGGCCTGGGTGTGTTAGTAACCTATCCTGAGTCACAGGCAGAGAGTGGGAGGGCTGGGTTCCCAGTTGGGGGCCAGGCCTCAGATAGCAGCCCTGCATGCACATGGCAAGAAACGTTCAGGTTGGGGTACATTACAGAAAGAGGTGATTGCACTCGGATGCTAGGGGACCGGAGATGGTGCTATTGTCACACCCCTATCATACAGGAAGACGTGTGTGTAGAAGCAGGAGTCAGCATGAGGGGACAAACGTGGTTTTAAGGGGTCTTTTTTTAAAAAAAATTTTAAAGAGTTTATTTGAGCAAACATTGATGCATGAATTGGGCACTCCAAACTATGAGTGGTTTGGGGCTTCACTGAAAGGGCATCAGGGTAAGGCTTTTATAGGGTGAGTATGAAAATAAGGCAAAAAAAAAAAAAAAAAGAAAAAAGAAAAAAGAAAAATTGGTTGAAGTGGAGCCATAGCCCTATTTGGATCATTCCAGTGGAAAGTCTCAGGGGTCTTTTTTATTTCTCTGTCTAACAGTGAGGTCAGTGGACTAGACAGAGGTCATGGGTAAGGAGCCCTGCACCAGTTGAATGCATTTAGTCCCCACCAATTATTGGAGTGTGCTCTGGTACAAATAATAAAATAATCAAAGCTGGATTTGAGTACCCAACATGCACATGTTCAGTTTATTATTTAGAAATTATTAATAGTTCTTTAAACCTCTTCAAATTATTACAATTATAGTGCTTTGGATTACAAAATGTTTAATGCTATGGTTTTAGACCTGTTTGTAAGCTCTGAAGGATTTACTTATTAAAACTTGCATGATTTTAAGTTTCTAAGGACTTATTGTATCATTTTAACAGTCATGCATTGCTTAATGACAAGGACGTGTTCTCAGAAAAGCATCTTTAGGCAGTTTTGTTGTTTGAACACTGTAGAGTCTACTCACACAAACCTAGAAGGTGTAGCCTACTATATACCTAGGCTGTATGGTATAGCCTGTTGTTCCCAGTCTACAAACCTGTATAGCATGTTACTGTACCCAATACTGTAGGCAGTTGTAACACAACAGCAAATATTTGTGTATCTCAATATATCTAAACATAGAAACAAATACAATAAAAATACAGTATGAAAGATAAAAATGGAACACCTGCATAGGACACTTACCATGAATGGAGCTCCCAGGACTAGAAGTTGCTCTGGGTGAGTCAGACAGTGAGTGGTGAGTGAATGTGAAGGCCTAGGACATTACTGTACACTACTGTAGGCTTTATACACACTGTACACTTAGACTATACTAAATTTATAAAAAAATAGTTTTCTTTCTTCAATAATAAATTAACCTAGGCTTACTGTAATTTTTTACTTTATAAACTTTTTAATTTTTTTCACTTTTTTATTCTTTTGTAATAACACTTAGCTTAAAACACACTGTTATACAACTGTACAAAATATTTTCTTTATATCCCTTTTCTATAAGCTTTATTCTAAAATTCTTTTTTTTTTTTTTTTTTTTTTTTTTTTTTTTAAAATTTTTTTTTTTTTTTTTTTTTTTTACTTTTTAAGCTTTTTGTTAAAAACTAAGACATAAGCACACACTTTAGCCTAGGTCTACACAGCATCAGGATCATCAAGACGTTACTAGGTGATGGGAATTTTTCAGCTCCTTTATAGTCTTACAGAACCACCATTGTATGGTGGATGGAAACGTCGAATGCGGCACGACTGTAATATCTTTCTATAATTCAGATAAGTTTGTCTTAGTCTGGTTTTGCTGCTATAATAGAATACCACGAACAGGTAATTTAAAGAAAAGACATGTATTTTCTCACAGTTCTGGAGGCTGGGAAGTCTAAGATCAAGGCCCCGGCACTTGGTGTCTGGCCTTCCTGTGTCCTCCAATGATAGAATGCAGGAGGGCTAGCAAGAGCGGAAGAGCGAGCTCATCAACTAAGGCCGTGAGAAGCCGTTTTTGTAAGAGCCTTAATCCTATTAATGCGGAAGGAGTCCTCATGGCCTAATCACCCAAACGCCTCGCTTCTTAATACTATCACATTGGCAACACCTGAATTTTAGAAGGGACACACTCGAACCATAGCGTTCTCATATTCAGCTCTCATCCTAAAATGTACTGAATGCCTTCAGGGTGACTCACTGCTACCTTGCAAATAGTAGCTCTACTCACTTAAGCTGTGTCCAGTGACCTTCATGGGTGAAGTCACTTTCCCGTGTTGCCCCCATGTGCCGGCCCAACCCACATGTCCCTCCTCTTTTCCTGCTCCGGGCCAATCATGTTCTCTGTATTAAAGCCACACCGGGCTCCAACGTGAATTAGGAGGTGGATAGGTTCCTCCACTTTTCTACTTCTCAAAAGGCCCTTCATGCCCCTCTATGTGTTCAATGCCTGTCTGTCCCTTAAGCCCTGCCTGGATACTTCTCCTCCATGGTGACTCCTCAGCAGATTTGCTCCTTCTCTGTATTCCCACAGCACTTGATTGGGGCTTGTATTAGAGTAAGTCATAAACACATTTTGGGAACTTGATTGGGAGAGAACCCTTTGAGAATAGAGGTCATGGCATGTTTACGTTCCTCATACAGTGGTTACTCAGGGCATCTTGATGGATTGATTTGGTTGTCTCCAAAGGAACACACATCTCCAAACTAAACATATTGAGTATTCCAAATGCAAAAATCTGAAATTAAAAACAAATAAGTTACAAATGTTTCTGAATGCCAGAGATGACAGTAGTAATACAAAAACTGGCTGGGGAAGTGACACCACCTTGGTGAGACCCTAGATCTCTTTGACCCTCGATTCCCACTTACATTTAAAAAAATTATTAACTATGATAGTAACTGCCTTGCCTACTCCTTAGTGTTTTTGTGAGGATGAAATGAGATGTTACGACTGAAAATGTTTTGGGAATCACTAAATTGTTTGCGATATAAAATTGCATTGTTTTATTCCATTCCCACGGCCCTAATATTTAAGAAAAACTTAATAGGCATTTAGAAAAATAAAAACTGTACTATATAGATAATGTGTACCTGTAACATTTTGATTCTGACTTAAAGTTACATTTGTGTGTAAATGTACTTTGTGAATAGTTTTAAGAGAATCCTCTGGTTTACACTGTACTCGAGGAAGCCAGTCTCTAGCCAATAATACTGACCTGGGAGATTGTGAAATAGGACCCACTAGTTCAGTCAAAGGAAACCAATATCCCGTCTCCAGAATTCCTGTATAACCCAAATTTGGTGTCTTTATCTTTACCTTACCAGGCTTCCATCTCTATCACAAACTGCCCACGATAGTGCCTGAGAGCTGCCTTCTCATCATGGTTGGACTTCTGCTCGGCGGGATTATTTTTGGTGTTGATGAGAAGTCTCCCCCTGCAATGAAGACTGATGTGTTTTTCTTATATCTCCTCCCGCCCATCGTGCTTGATGCCGGCTATTTCATGCCTACTCGCCCTTTCTTTGAGAACATTGGTACCATTTTCTGGTATGCTGTGGTAGGGACACTTTGGAACTCCATTGGCATTGGGGTGTCTCTGTTTGGTATTTGCCAAATCGAAGCATTTGGCCTCAGTGACATCACTTTGCTCCAGAACCTACTCTTTGGCAGCTTAATCTCAGCTGTGGACCCCGTGGCTGTGCTTGCTGTCTTTGAGAATATTCACGTCAATGAGCAGCTCTACATCCTGGTCTTTGGAGAGTCCCTGCTGAATGATGCGGTGACAGTGGTGAGTACACGTTCATGCTGCATGGCTCCAGCACGTGGAGGCCACCCAGCCACCTGCAGTGGCTTGCACAGAAGCAGCTGCCTAGAGCCCCCACTTAATAGGGCCCTTCACTTGGTTTAATGCTGTGATGTCGCCGCCTTGAAATTCTTAACACAATTTTATTCATTGTGCATAGTTTCATTTGTTATTATACAACTGGCCCCTCGTTTTTATTTTGTACTGGGCCCCCGTAAAGTATGTAGCTGGCCCCTGCTTACCAGCCCCCTGTTCATGCCAGAGGAGCATATAAGTGATTGTGGCCTTTGTATCTCTGCTGATTTGTCATTTTGGCATTTTTGAAAGTGTTCTTCATGAGAAATAATGCTATCAGTACACACTGTGTATCATGCAAGTGAAATGATAATTCCTACTCAGTGCCATTCTCTATTTTGTGATGGTTTATTTATTCTGTTAATGGTTTTAGGGATTTTTTTTTGTCACATGTTCACCACTCACTTGCTATGACAACTCAACCAGCATATTTCTGGTCCTCATCATTTTCTCATAAATGGGTATTTATTCAGAGAATGCAAATTATTTTCAATATAAGTAGAGTCAGGGGCTTTTAGGATCTTACTGTTATCAGGATTTACATCTACCCTGCCTTCCGAATGCAGGCAAGGGTGGAGAGAAAGGATGAGGGGGCCTCCCTGCCCTCACCCACAAACCTACAAAGAGTTCTGCCTCCACCAATTAAAGACACCCAAGTGATGCTGGATTGATAAATCAATTAGTTAGCATCGGTGATGCTGTTTTATGTCAGCCACGGTTCTAACGGCTCTATAGTAGTAAATGTGATAGCAGTGATAGTCACTGTTTTGTGAATGCTTCCCTTGTGCTCAGGTCTGTATGATGACCTGTGAAATAGGTATTCTTCCTATGAGAATAGGATAAGAAAACTGAGGCAGAGAAAGATTAAGTAAGCTGTGCTTAAATAACTTAATTTTAATACCTTCTCCATTTGCTATCATTAAAATGTTATTCCTTACTCATTTAAAAGTCTGCATAGAAACCACCATTATTCTCTGTTAGTCTATATTTGACTGTAAAAGCAGATCCCTGAACTGAATAAAATATCCGCTCTAAGAATGCACATTAACTCCAGGTGAACATTATGTAGCAAATAATTTATTGATAATTTACTGATCATAATTTTTAGAATAGCTGCTAAGACAGCTATTTTAAGGCTAAGTTACTTCACTCATGTAACGGAATATACTTCAAATATTCCATTGCTCATTAACCAATTGATTAGTCATTAACTTACCAATATTAAATTTTAACTGGGAAACTGCCATAATAATAAGGACATTTTATAACTCATTCTCATTTCTGGAAGGCTCAAGTTTTCCATTTGACTTATGTTTGATATGTACATTTTGCCCTTGTCGAGGGAGACTGCTGACATTTGAATGTGGAATTCTCAGAGTGAATCTGTTTAGTGTAATGGGAACTTTATAAAGAAATAAGAACCACTGGCTTCACTCCTTTTAATTCAGCTCAACAAAGTCAGGTCAGTTTCGGAATGACACATCATGCCTTTACACTGCTTTCCCCCCATCCCAATAAAATTTTTATTCAGACATCTCTGTGGTCTATTCTTTGAGTTGTCCAGAATCAGATCTCAGGAAAGGATCTGGCTAAATCACTGTTGAGAGTGTGCAAAGGCAGCGGGCAATCCAGAGGAATCCTGTGCTTCCTCTCAAGAGGCACGAATCTATCAACTGTGCCCTTATGGATGGAGAGGGAGGGCTGACCCAGGGTGGGGCAGGGGGCAGTGGCCAAAGTAAGAGCCTACTATTTCCACAGGGAAGGAGGGCAAGGGCAGAGAATGGCCATGGCTGGTATTTACAGGTGGAGGCCTTTTGTCCATGGCCAGAGCCTGTATGTCGGAATGACTGTAGAGGTTTCATATAAAAGAGCTTCCTCAGTAAGTTATGTACCTTGGACCCTCAGGATTTCACAACGTCCCCAGGGGCTTGCCTACCTAATGCCGTAGAATAAACTACTAGATGTTTCTCTAACCGAATTGGCTAAATACTGTACAGAATTGAGCATGTGTTAGTAATAATTAGAACAGTGGTATAAAAAATGATAACTTTGCCTCCAGGTGAGCTACCCTCAGAGAATAGAGGTGGAGACATTTTACAGATGTGAAGATTCTTTTATTTATTCATCTGGTCTTATCCCTAGGAAAGGTTTAAGGAACTCATAGACTAGGAAAAGTTATTAAAAATTTGGACCATCATGCATACAGCAAAAAGGGTGAGTCACTAACAGTTGCAGACAGAAGAAAAGAGGTTAACCAGAGAGAATTCATGTTAAAACTGTACTCTGGAGGGTGGGCAAAATTGCAGGTTAGAGGAATTAACTGCTTTCCCAAATCATGATAAATTCAATATTGAGCTAGAAAAGCTGAAAGGAAGAAAACCTATCATAAAAATGTCTCAGATCAAGAGAATTTGATAGTATGTATGTTGCAGATCAAAATTCT
>RJWJ010043830.1:0-12437 GCA_004363605.1 Indri indri | reverse complement strand
GCAAAAGCAAAGACAATTCTTTCAAGCAGCAAAAGGACCTAGAAATAATGCCACTGAAGCAATTTATAAAGTAGCTTATATACTCTGGAAAAAAGGGAAGCCATTCAGTGCTGTAGAAACTGTGAAAGAATGTATGGTTGAAGTTGTAGGATGATTAGACCCCAATAATGTTTCAGAGTACAAACAACTGCCTCTTTCAAGGAGAACCAAACCTGATTGGAAGCATGAATTGGACTTCAACTTAACAGAACAACTTCATGCAATGCTTCAAATGAAAAATTTATATTATTCAATTGCTTTGGATGAATCAATTGATACTGCTGACTTGACACGGGTTTTATACTTCATTCAGGTCATAACAGAAGATTTTCTTTGCTACAAAGAGTTACTAGCTTTGGGAACAGAACACAGGGAATAGATATCTTTAATAACTTTCAAGATAAATGTCATGAAGTTGGTCTGAATTTGGTAAATTTAGTGAGTGTATGTATAGACAGTGCACCTTCCATGACAGGAAAACATGAAGGGTTTATTGCACAAATAAACAAATATTAACAGGTGCAGACACTCTCATTTCTTTTCATTGTGTCTTGCATCAGCAAAATCTCTTTGCTAAAGTCACTATATTAAGTGACACTTTGCAACAAATTATAAGTATTGTCAATATATTCGTGTAAATGCAAGGTGGCATCATCAGTTTTGTAACATGCTAAAGTTGGACAATGAGGTATTCAGGGTGGATTTGCCATATCATTCTAAAGTGCATTGGCTATCACAGGATGGGTGTTAGCCAAAATTTTATCTTTGCTAGAACAGATAGTTAAATTTTATGAAGAACAGAATCGGCAATGTGAATTACTGAAAGAAGATTTCTGTAGGAATGCAGCATTTCTTTGTGATATCATGTCAAATCAAAATGACTTGAATATTTCTTTGCAAGGTAAAACTAAGTCTGTATATGATATGTGGCAAAAAAATCCAAGCATTTTGAAAAAAGCTATCTTTTTTCATAATTCTTCTTCAAAAGAAAATTTCAGATGAACATTTTTCCCAGTTAGCAAAGGTCACTGATGAGCAGGATGATATGTGTGAATCATTTGAAAAATATGCAGCTATCATAGACCTATTACTTGGAGAATACAATGTAAGGTTCACTGACTTCGAGAATCATGACATCACACTCAAATTAGCATTTCAGCCTCATCTAGTTGATATCACCAAGGCACCTAAAGAACTACAGATGGAATTGATTGAACTCTCAGTAGATGACATTTTAAAGTCATTGTCTGATGCTAAGAAAGATCCAACTGAAATATGGAAAAATGCAATAGAATACCCATGCCTTTGGCAACATGTCCGAAAAATGTTTTCTTGCTCTTCAACCACTCATTGCTGCAAACCTACATTCTTCTGCCTAACCCAAATCAAGATGCCTTAAGGTCACAAACGACTGATAGAGGATCAACTGACACTGCAGACCTCCATGCTGCAACCAAATATTCAAATGCGTTCCAACAAAAAGCAGACACAACAAAGTCATTAAAAGGTTAGTTAACTCTAAAATTAGCAAATAAATGCTTGGTGCTCCATGGCTTGTACAGTCATTACTCTGCCTCTGTCCTCACATGGCCTTGTCCCTGTGTCTCTGTGTCAACTCTTCCTCTCCTTTCTAAGGATACCGGCCATTGGATTTAGGGCCCACCCTAAATCCAGGATGATCTTGCCTCGAGATTCCCAACTTAATTACATATGCAAAGACCCTGTTTCCCAAGATTCATAGGTATTGGATGTGAGGACTTGGACATATCATTGAGGGGAACACTGCTATCCAGCACACTCTGAAGGACTTTTGGTAGAGGAGGGGGTATGTGATCTGATTTACATTTTAAGGAGATGGACTATAGGAGGATGAGAGTGAAAACAAAAAGGTAGGAGGCTTATTGCAGTGATTTAGGTAAGGAATAATCTTGGTGGTGTGTACAAAAGTGGTAGCCTTAGAGATGAGGACAATCAGAGAATGGAAACAGCATGGAATAATATTCTACTAATATATGCCTTGCTGAT
Source organism: Indri indri (assembly GCA_004363605.1). Classification (NCBI taxonomy): domain Eukaryota; kingdom Metazoa; phylum Chordata; class Mammalia; order Primates; family Indriidae; genus Indri; species Indri indri. The sequence continues at coordinate 10,373 of RJWJ010043830.1, read as the reverse complement.
GGGTTGCACATAGGTAGTGAGAAGAAGGGAGGAATCAAGAATGACTCTGGGGCTGGCTGTGGTGGCTCTTGGGCTGGGTACCGTGGCTCGCGCCTGTAACCCTAGCACTCCGGGAGCCCAAGACAGGAGTATTGCTTGAGGCCAGGAGTTCAAGACCAGCCTGAGCAAGTGTGAGATCCCATCTCCACGAAAAAATAGAAAAATTAGCTGGGTGTGGTGGCATGTGCCTGTAGTCCCAGCTACCGGGAGGCTGAGGTGGGAGGATTCCTTGAACTCATGAGTTTGAGGTTGCAGTCAGCTAGATGCCACTGCACTCCAGGTCACAGAGCAAGACCCTGTCTCAAAAAAGAAAAAAAAGAATGACTGCTGGGTTTGAGCCTGATGATCCAGGCCATTTGCGGACGTGCAGAGGCCTGAGGAAGGAACAGGCGACCTGAAAGACCTGTTTTAGATGTGTCAGTCTGAGATGAATATTAGACATCTAAGCTAAGTGCACTCTGGCTACTAGAGACTGAGGCAAAGGAAAGTAATACTGATGCTGTCTTCATTTAGAATTGTGATATTTTGCTTGTCTTAGATTATTTTGTTTGGCTTATGACTTTTAAAACATTACATTCCAATATTATTTATCTCGATTCCTGGGTTTTTTGGCACCCCTTTAACTGCTATGCCCTGGCTCTGAAGGGCAGAGCCGTGCACAGCATGGGGACGCCAGAGAGGAGGCTGAGGACGTGCAGAGTCCAGGCTCTACCTCTCGTTAGGCACCACCTTGCCAGAGTGTCGTCTTCACAGGCCCCAGGTTTCTCATTTGTCAAAGGACGGTGTTCAACTGGGTGATCTCCCAGCTTGAAAAGGCTATTGCATGGAATCAAACAGATCCAAGGATATCTCCCCACCACCGAAACATTGCTGGATGTGCCAGATGGCTTCTGCCTTCTCTCTCCCTCCTTCCCACTCCCCAGCACCAGAGTAGCTGGGTTTAGAATCCACGGGGGGAGAGGATTGACAAAGCAGAGGAAGGTCCCTCCTCCCTGTTTCAACTCCTTCAACCTAGGGTGACTATTTATCCAATTTGGCCCGGATAGCCTCAGTACACAGCCAAGGCATTGTTTTTATTATAAGTGCCCACTTTTCACTCAAGAGTGTTCCAATTTCTATTTTAATTGTATGGTCTCTTTACTCAAGCTGCAAGTGTAACCAGTGATAGCAGAGAGGAAAGCTTTGGACTGGATATCACTTTAGACTTTTAAACTGAACTGGACTGAGTTTTAATAACCTGAAGTTACCAGAAAGCAATAGACTCTTTCCTAGATTTTTATTAAGGGATGGGAAAAGGTGATTTGACACAATGTAGTTGAAACCAGTAATTAAAATTAAAATAAGACTTTTCTATGTTTATACCCCACTGGATTGGGACTCACCAAGAAACCAGCTGCTAAGAACCACTTTGAGATTATTTTAAAAAATCATCCCATGGTTTCTTCTACTAATTTTATGATTTCATTTTGGAATGACTCAGGATTTTATCAAATGACTTTTCAACAACTAAGCAGGTGTTCAAAGGATTTTTTTGATCAATGAATGTGGTCAATAGATTTCTTAATATTGAGCCTTTCTTGCATTTGTGGAATAAGTATCACTTTACAATGTATATTATAAATGACATTTTTAAAAAGAAAAATAAAATTAACAAATAGTTTTCATTTCTTGAAATTATTAAGTACATAGTAGTTAGATTTTTATAAAGTAATGCATATTTTTAAGTATATCTAATCAAAGTTTCTTGAATGCAGCCTTATTTGATTACAGCTAAATTAATGCGGCCTTCCAACATGAAAAAGTTTCCCACCCCTGGTTTGTACCATTGTTTGGACACTGTGCTCATGATTAGTTAATTGGAGGACTGTTCTTTCTGGGGATAGACTGTGATTACTTGTCTAGACATTCTGGAAGCAAAAGCAGGGTTTTAGGTCAGACTTTTTGAGGGCCCAAAGGTCTGAAGAAGTAAGGAGAAGGAGCGATTCCTCGAACCCAGAGACAGAGAGGGCTGTGTGAAACACGCTACCTGAGACCCTCTGTTATGCCACAGGGGGAAGCTTGGGGAATGAATAACCCGATCTCTCTTTCTTCCCTTCCCTGGTCTCCCGAGGCTCTGCATTGGCCCAACTCAGTGGGAATCCCAATGGACAAGGGAGCCAAGTGGGAGAGCCCATGTACATCTGTCTTCGAGGACAGAAAGCAGGATGGGACAGGTGGAGCGCATATGCAGGGCAAATGGAAAATATCCAGCATGGTGCTGGTAGATATATCCACCCTCTCCTTGCAGGGATACAATACAGGAAGTCAGATTATAACCGGAAGGTTGCTCAGGGAGTATGGACTCACAGCAAGGGAAGCAAGTTGGCTAATATCATTAAGTCTGATGGTGTTCTAATACATACATTTCTGAGATAGGGGTCTTGCTGAAGCACTGAAAATTTTAGCTGGTATGTCAAGAGATTTACTGCTTCTTTGCACAGTCATGCAAATAATATCCTTTCTATAATGCATTCACTCTTCATTCTTGGGGTACATATTTTGGCACTTTCAGAAATTTTCAAATGACAAATTTTGCCATAGCATTTTTTAAAAATAAAATCTCTGGTTAGGAACCACTTCTTAATTAGGCTGTTTTTGAACTGATGACATGATCTGAGGGGAAAAAAAATGAGGTTGTTTTTCTTTTTCTACAGTTCCAACACCAGCACTAAAAGTCAGATTTCTAATAGAGACTATTTTGGCAAAGAAATAATAATTTTTAAAAATTAATTCACAAGTGTCCCCATGTATACAGATAAGAAGAAACGGATAAAGTCAAATTTATGGCTGTATTCCAGGTCGTCAGGTAGGCTCATTCAGTAGCCAGTATTTCTGTAAAACCAGAATTTATACATTTAGAATTCAAGTTCTTACCACTGAAGAATTAGATTATTCCAAGACCAGGGGTCTATTGCATAATTGATTATATTTACAATATTTCAAACCAATAAAGCTTCCCTGAGGCTATGTTCAGATTACCTTGACTAAATTTTATTTACTTTTTATTTTTTTTCCTCTGATGTCTCTTCACATTTTCTTTCTTCTATGATTGTCCTTGACTGGATTTTGGATGCTTGTAAAAACTTGACATCACACATTAACTGAAAATCTCTTAGGATTTGTATTTTCTGAGTTTTAAGAATTTTATTTTACCATTATGCATAAGATATACATAAATAATAGTAATAAATGAACACCCAGGTACCCACAACCTAACTTAAGAACTAGAATATTACTACTCTATGTCTCACTCTCTGTCCTTTCTTCTTTTCCCCAGCAGTGTCTACTACCTTGAATTTTGTATTTATCATTCCCTTGTTTTTCTTTATGGTTTTACCACAGATGGATGTATCCTTAAACAACAAAATCATTTAGTTTCACATTTTTTAAACTTCATGTAACTGGGGTCATATAGTTCTTTTCTCCTACAACTTACCCCCCCACCCCCTTAATGTGCAAATTTATGAAGTTCATCCATGTTGATATATACAGCTGTAATTTATGTTCACTGATGTATTGTGTTCCCTTTTATGAGTAAACCACAGTTTTTTCATTGAGTTTCTTGTCAGTAAATATTTGAGATGCCAGGTTTCTGCTATTTGAAACAATGCTGGCATCAGCATAATTGTACGTGTCTCCTGGCTTAGAATTTCTTTTAGGGAATATGCATAGACGTGGACTTGCTGGATTACAGGGTATATACATATTCAACTTTATTTGAATGCCATAGTGTTTTCCAAAGTGGTTTTAAAAAATTTATACTTTCACCAGAAGTATTTAAGGGCTCTCATTGTTACACATTCTTTTTTCTCACTCTCTTGCCTGGGCTAGAGTGCCATGGTGTCAGCCTAGCTCACAGCAACCTCAAACTCCTGGGCTCAAGCGATCCTCCTGCCTCAGCCTCCTGAGTAGCTGGGATTATAGGCATGTGCCACCATGCCTGGATAATTTTTTCTATATATGTTTACTTGTCCAGCTAATTTATTTCTATTTTTTTAGTAGAGATGGGTCTCTCTCTTGCTCAGGCTGGTCTCAAACTCCTGAGCTAACACAATCCTCCTGCTTCGGCCTCCCAGAGTGCTAGGATTACAGGCGTGAGCCACTGCGCCCGGCCTCATTGTTCCACATTCTTACCAATACTTCATATTGGCCTATTTTAAATTTTTGCCAGGGATGTCATTCTACAGATAGCTGAACATATTTTTATAATTTTATTTTTCCTGATTTCATTTTTGGGTTCAGTTTTAACCTCAATTTGAAGGTATCTTTTCATCTTCTCCTGTATCACTTATACTTTTTATCTATCATTTTAAATATATCCACTTTCCAGATACTAAGTGTTGGATGATGTTCCAATTGATCGATGAATAATAGTGATTATTTATCAGTATAGCACCATCTGGGTAGTGCACTGGCACCATTTGAGTATTCAGCATTCCTTCTATCCCCTTTCCCTCAGTCCTATCCTTCCACTTCCCCAAAACATCAAGTTGTTTCCTGTGTGATCAAGTGCATATCACTGCCATGCTGCAATAACTAAAAGAAGCTGGCCTCCAAAGTTTGTAAGTAATTTTAATATCAAGAGTATACCTCTAGTATGTGTTTAGAATTTGGAGCCACCCCCTGAATTCTGCAATTTCTGTGACTAACATCTAAAAATTCAATGCAGCAAATATTTCTTATGCACCTACTTTATTATTATGAATATTAATGCTAAAGTTCAACTTAGGGTTCGCTCCTTGTGGTAGCAATCGAGTTGTTCAGGTATACATTTCAAAGTGAATCAGAGGATACTCCTTACTTCTTCCCAAGCATATTCACAGTTTCACCTTAAAATAATGGGTCTGGTAACTTTTTTGCGGGTGGTGGTGGGAGGGAAGGAATTCTGGCTATTAGTTGTGGTTAAGGTTAAACATAAAAATACTCAGGAAATGATGAGATATACAGGTATCTGAATTGAAATCAGACCATTCTTAATAAGTATTAATAATCAGTATTATTAAATTCTAATAATAGTATTCTTAGTATTTTTAATAATACTAAGAGTTTAATCCTACAACAAAGAGATAGGTGCCATGATTATCCCCATGCAGATGAGGAAGCTGAGATACAGAGATGTTAAAAGTAACTTGCTCAAGAATCTGGGCAATGACCGCAATGATATAGCTAATATGGAGATAAAATACATAGGCAAAAAGACTTTTTCTTTTTGAATGATGCCAAGACTTTGAAGTTCTTTTTCCTTTCTTATTTTATTTTCATCACATTTCTATTTTCTGTAAACCAGAAGCCCCACTCCATAGCCCTATTCTTAGATTTCTGGCAGCTTGGACATCTACCCAGATGATTGGTATTTCAGTCTTTTTTCCTTTCAAAGTACTTACTTGTAGGTGGCAGTGTTAGTTTCAAACACTACTTTGCATTTTTCTGGGGAAGATTAGAAAAAGCCATCTGGTTAGCATCAACCTGAAAAATTCTTCTCCGAGTGGAACTTCCTTAAAGAAGAAGTTGTAAGAGAAGAGTGTGTGGTATAAAGCTAGGCAGAAGACAAACAGAAACATTTAGACACTGAACCATTAAATTCCAATGCCTATGAGAATTACCTTTCGGTACAATAAATTCACTTTTCTTCCAGCCGTTCTCTTTTTCTTTTGAGGAAAGATTCTTTTGAATGAAATCCTGCTCCTTGATAATGTTTTTCTAGCTCTTGTTCAAGTTTAACCTTGTTCACGTACAGCTTGTTTGGTCTTGAACTTTGGGCTCCTTTTCTGTTTAGCTGTCTTTTCTGTTCAGGCTTTCATTCCTGCCACCTCCACCTTCCAAAGAATGACATTCTTGTAAGTATTTGCCTAGAATAGAATTTGGCAAAATTGTTGGTGCTCAATACTAAATATTCGTTAATTGGCAGACTGACTGATTGAATGAACAAATGAATGAGTAAATGAAAACCTTCTCAGGAAGGAAAGAAACAAGATCAAGGACAGTAAATGTAAAACATACCCTTACTGATACATTTTGCAAAGAAGTGTTTATGATATGGATTTCATTCTTTTACATATCCCTAGAATTTACTAATCTTTACATTACCATGAAAAAGTCTGCATATTCATGTAATTTCAGGACTCAGCTTAGAAAAATCAAATGTTAGCTGGGTATGGTGGTTCATGCCTGTAATCCCAGTACTTTGGGAGGCCAACGAGGGAGGATTGCTTGAGGCCTAGGAGTTTGAGTTTACAGTGAGCTATGATTGCACCACTGCACACAGCCGGGATGATAGAGTAAGACTCTGTTTCTAAAAAAAGGAAAAAATCAAGTGTTCATCTAAAAAAGACTATTGGTTCAATGAAAAAAACCTATTATTTTTGTTAAATTAACTCATTTAATTGCAGTTATTCTATGTAGTTATTTGGAAACTACCAGTAAGAAAGATTTTTAGATCCTCATTGCCTAGTAGATTACTCTTCCATTTGGAGAATTTATCTTTTACTTTGAATACTTTAGAACACTATTTTACATTGTATGGTTCTTTACAGTTTTCAAAGTAATAAAAGTTAAGAGCTGTGATATTAGTCTGGGCCATATTGAATCATATGTGTTCAGCAAACATTCCCTAATGATAAAAAAGAAAGGAAAATTGAGATACCAATTTATATTTTTTTATAATCTTAGAAAATAATAAATTCTATTTAACCCCCTCCCCCACCTAATCAGCCATTAATCACTCTGAGCAAACAGCTACTCTAATTTATACTTTATTATGGTAATCCTGAGGGCATGAAGAATCTATGGCAGTAATTTCAACTTGAAATTTCCAAAGACTCTATTCAGGTGAATGAATAAAGAACTACATTCACAGTATATTCATGTAGAATTTGCAAATTGCCTTCTTTGATTATGTTGTTTATTCTTAGGCAATATGTAAGTTGAAATTACATGCCGATATACTTAAAGTGATTTAGTACATATTAATTTATTTTCTTTTCTATCTTTAATACACTCATCTTTTTTTCTTACATGTAAAATGAGGAGCAGAGATAATTGCTAAACTTTATTTTAGTTCTAATACTCTATTACCATCAGCTGAGATTGTTGTACGATAAAGTCATTAGAGATAGCTTGTGGAGTAGTGTATTTTGAATTCCCATGAACATTATTCAATTTTATAGCCCGTAAACATTCTTAAGTTGCATACAGAAGAATGCACACTGAAAGCGAAGCAGGGACATGCAGAGGATAACATTGCGCAGTGAGAAGTTGACAAGTTGAAAAGTTTTAATACTATACTTATCTAACTTATCCATACAAAGACTTAATCTTGGAAATATACCTCTTATTTCAGTCACTCCTTCCTAATTAGAAAGATATCTGTGTATTTCTGTGTGGCATTACTTAAAAAAGAGGAACTTCCTAAGATTTCCTTTAGCCTTCTGTTTTTCTAACTGTAGAAAACTCTGCTTACAACATGGGCCCCATTAATGAAATCCTGTTCGTTTGCCTCATGACATGTACATCACCAGGGTAATTCAGGATGTCTCTTGCTCTGTTTTCAGAAGAGGCAGAGTGGCCTCTGGATGGATTATGGATACAAAAATTATATTATAGGCATCTTCTTTCCGAAGGTCATTTTCAATTGCTGTGGAAGGAGCCAGGATAACTTGGTAGTTAAGGAGTTAAAAATAAGAGGCGGAAACAAACAAACCTAAGTTTGTACCCTACCTGTACTTTTAAACCACTGCCTGACCTTGGACAACTTACTTTACAGCTCTTATCTTCGGTTTTTGTCATTCGTAAAAGAGGGATAATAATAGAACTCCTTTTGTAAATTGGTTATGAGGAATAATTACATGACATACATGAAGCAGTTAGCATTCCATGTCGTCAAGCAATGTTTATTGAGAACCAATCATGTGCCAGCCACTGTGCCAGGCTCCTGTTTATCTCAGGACTGTTGTCTTTATTACCTCAAATTTTCACCTAACTTCTACTGTTCTGTCAGTGAAAGGTTTCCCTGAACTCTCTGAACTAGTTCAAGTTCTCTAAGAAGTGAATGCCAAGATAAGATTAGACACGAAAGAGATTTACTGGGGAGGCCTCTGTGGAGGATGAAGGAGAGGAACCAGGAGTAGGAAGGGAAAACCTCAGATTCCAATGCACGTCTGACATCTATTAAAGTAGAGCAAGAAGGAAGGGGACTTGGATAGAAAAAGACTGCAGTACTGTTCTAATAGAGTTTTGGCTCTGCCAATGGGAAGCTCCCAAGCCAGAATTGCCCATTAGAAGAGACCTGCACCCCACAGGAATGGACTAGCACCCTGCCATGCTCGGTCATCAGGGGCAACTCAGCTCCTTGCAGTTCAGGAGAAGCATGGCCTCTGCCCCAGGTGTGGTGGTAGATCCAGAGAAACAGCAGCTGGGCTTGTCTGTCAGTCAATTGTGCTCTCCACACTGGAGATTTGAGTAGCGTATAGCACTGGCCATCACACCCTTCATACTGGATTAGATCCCCTAGTTATTTGCTACTTGTACCCCCTAAATCTATTGAAATAAAAAAAAATAGAATTTTTGTTTTCTAAATTTTAGAGGTTATTCTCTCTCTCTGAACCGTAGGCTATATGAGGGTGGTTCCTAGATCAATCTTTTTTTTTTTTTTTTTTTGAGACAGAGTCTGGCTCTCTTGCCCGGGCTAGAGTGAGTGCCGTGGCGTCAGCCTAGCTCACAGCAACCTCAGACTCCTGGGCTCAAGCGATCCTCCTGCCTCAGCCTCCCGAGTAGCTGGGACTACAGGCATGCACCGCCATGCCCGGCTAATTTTTTCTGTATATTTTTAGTTGGCCGATTAATTTCTTTCTAATTTTAGTAGAGGCGGGGTCTCGCTCTTGCTCAGGCTGGTCTCGAACTCCTGAGCTCAAACAATCTGCCCGCCTCGGCCTCCCAGAGTGCTAGGATTACAGGCGCGAGCCACCGCGCCCGGCCTCACTTGCAGTTTTAAAAAAGTTTCAGTTTTACATAAGAATGTTTTTAATGAAGCAGTGAAAATTATAAATTTTATTAAATCCTGACCCTTGACTACGTATCTTTAAAAATATTCTCTATGAAAAAATAAGAAACATTCATGAATCCCTTCTGTTGCATACCAGGAAATCATGTGCTTTTTCTCAAGAGAAGCACTGTGGGACTGAGTTGCAAGCTGAACTAGCTGCTTTTATCAAGGAACACCATTTTTATTAAAAGATCTATTGACAAATTGATTATACAGACTTAGATACTTGGTAAACATTTTCATGAAAACAAGTAAAGTGAAACCATCAGTTCGAGGAAAACACCTATTAGTTGTCATTGATATAATTGAGCTTTCAAGCAAAAATACTTTTGTAGAAGTTGTATCATCACTGTGATCTTGACAGCATCCAAATACATAAAGGTTCTTCCGAGGCGATCAGTAGTAATATGCGATTTTTTTGACAATGTAGGATAAAATGTGTCAACATTTGGAAGATCTGCATGTCAGTGAACCAATATTTCCAAATGACCAGTGTAGCAATTTATAAAATCATGCATAGTCTGAGATGTATTCAGAGTGCAACATGGACCAATAGCTTTTTTCTTTTGAATGTTAACAGCTTTTTTGAGGCATAATTTGAGACCTAATAGGTTATACATGTTTTTACATATGAATACATACATGAAATTATCACAGCAATCAAGATAATGACCATGAGTATCACTCTTAAAAGTTTCTGTTTTGTAATCTCTCCCTTCTTTGCCCATCCCACTACCACCATCTTCCAGGCTGCCACTGGCCTGCTTTTTCTCACTAAAGGTTTGTTTGCATTTTCTTGAATTTTATATAAATGGGATCACATAGTAGTATGTACTGTTTTTTTTAGGCTCATTTCTTTCACTGATCATAATTATTTTGAGATTAATCAATGTTGTTGCATGTACCAATAGCTAATTTCTTTTTATTCTGAGTAGTATTCTAGTGTATGGATACACCATGAATTGTTTATCCATTCGCCTGTTGACAGACATTTGTGTTGTTCCGGTTTTTGGCTATTACAAACCCAGTTGCTGTGAACATTTGTGTAGAAGTCTTTCTAGGGACATATGCTTTCATTTCTTTTGTGTAAATACCTAGGAATGGAATGGCTGAATCACAAATAAATATATGCCTAACTTTTTAAGAAGCTACCAAAATGTTTCCCAAAGTGGTTGTACCATTTTATATTCCCATTAGAAGAATATGAGAGTTTCAGTTGCTCTACATTCTAACACTTGGCATGCTTGGTCTTTTT
>RJWJ010043829.1:0-12433 GCA_004363605.1 Indri indri | reverse complement strand
ACAAATTTAAACATGAATAAAAGTCAAAAGTGCTATAAAGCTGCCCTTATTTTGTAAAGTACAAGAAATTTCTGGGTCTCCCTCTTCACTCCTGTTGATGGAAGCATGGAATCCAGAGAGTGGAAATCTTAACCCACTGGAGGTTTGTTTTCCCATTTAGGATTTGCAAATCAAAGGGATGTGTGCTGTATGCTAAACTTGTGACTCTATTCTTTCTAACATTAACTTTGTTGTAATCCATGACTCTGACTATATGAATAGAGACATGTATACCTTTGTAGATGAGTACTCACAGGTATTGAGAAAACAAAGTCAAAACCGCTTGAATAGTAACAAAATCCTGAGAAGTATACGCTCTACAGGACAAACAGGTTCAGCTAAATTATCCTGTCAGTTTGTTGTTCAAAATTCTAGTGATGTTCATGGTATATAATTCATGAAATTCTTAGTGAGGGGTAGGAGGACCTTTTAATTTTTTAATCCACTCTGGCAGCAGTGAGAGATTATAAGAAGCTTGTTTTTAATCTTCTCACAGATCAGATTTAGTGATTTTAATTTTCTCTCATTCTGTGGTTGTATTGCCTGAATTTTAAATTGTGACACTTCATCAATATGGATCAAGACTGCTCACAACCTACCGCTTTATTGTTCACGGCAAATGTGAAAGAGCAGTTATTTCTTTATTTTTACACTTGTTTAGCAACCAGGGAAAGGAGGGAATTGGATTATTAAAAAAAGAAACAAAATGCAGATTTGACATGTACTCTTAGAATCAAGAATTAATACTTAAACCAAGTGAAACAAATTTTTTCATGCATTCATCTAATGTACAATTCAGACATACTGGATTTGAGATACTGACAACATATAATTTGTTAAATGTTATGTTTGGGTCCGAACTGCTGCATATAGAATTTGACTTTCTAATTTTTTAATTGAAGAAAACAAATATTCTTATACTAAAAAAAAATCTGGATCAGATTGTAAATTTCTGATATTTTATGGATTGGAGCAAATACTAGGTATTTATCTACACTGTTAGACCAAGTAAGTTTCTTCTGCCACTTCTAAATTATGTTAAACACCTCAGCATTTTCTACTCTTCGATTTCAACACTCTTAAATGCTTTACTCGTTGTTCCTAAGTAATAACATAGCAGACATCAGTGGTTGCATGTCTATTCTGTAGGTTCAGCTTCCAAAGGGCACTGGTGCTGGCGCAAGAGTGAGTTCTAGCTCATATTAACCAAATAGAGAAAAAGTCTGTTTCTGCTTTTGTCGAAATCAAAAGAAGCACCAGCCAGTAGAATTGTCACTATTTTGGCCCTTCCTAAAAGTTTTTGGATTTACTTTTATATGTTCCATTTCTATTTTTTTTCTTACTTCCCTTAAATAGAACATTGCCTAGTTGAATTGGTACTTTCATTATTCTTGCATACATCTTTATGCATTTATTTAGATGTCTTCCGTATGTTTTCAGTCTTTGTAACATGTTACTATGAAGAATGTTTTCCCCTCCAAAATATCCAATAAAATGTTGGTGGCATCTGCTTGGCTTATTATCTCACAATGGCATCTCTTTCTTTTTGTAGGACATTATAGCTATTGATTCCTGCCCATTTCTGGGAGTTTCTGTGTTCTCATCTGAGCTTTGGTATAAAAAGAAGACATTTTTAATTACTTTTGGTGACAAGAGAAAAGATTTCTGTTTGGGAGTCAAGGTTAAAATGGGTTATCTTATTCTGGGCAGAATCTGAGGCAATAAGAGTAGTATGCTCTTTGTAATACCATTTATCAGACTTCTTGGTCCTCGCTGTTCAGAAGCATTCTTTTTTTAACCTATCCTTGCCTATGTCCTTAGGCGTTCCCTATCCATAAGTCCCTCCTAAGTCCCTCAGAACAGCAGAATCAGATTTTTGTCAGTTACTCCAGAGTCTTCAGGAAACATTCATAGAGAGAGAAGGAAAAGAAAAAGGAAACAAACAAATAAAAAATACCACCTCTCATGTCAGTGCTAGAAATTTAAGAGAGGACAGCAGATGTAGGGGGCACAGAAAGGCTTATCCTTTATTGTTCACAAGTCATTTTGGAATGTTACACCATGTCTTCTGCTATGCAAAAATGTATGACTTATATTCCAAATAGAACAAAAATATAAAATTGACACCATTAAAAGCTTCCTGAAAACTAGGAAGGCAAAAATAATTCATATCAGGTTGATTAAATGGTGGAAATGTTATATACATATATAGTAGATGACAATTGAATATGAGTATGTATATTTTCATTTTTTGATAATTAGATTATCAAGCAGACTATGCAAATTCAAGATTATCATAATCCAATCTTAATGATGACAAACTCAGCTAAGATGTCTTTAGCAGAAAAATGTGTCATTAGAATTCAATTCCTAAATATCCCTATAAATTAATTTTACTTTCAAGTGCTGATTATTGCAATAAGAAAAAAATGATTATTTTAAAAGACCATATACCTTCATCAAATTATTTTTATTATGAGCATAAAAATAAAATACAATGAAATCCAAATTAACTTTTATAATACCTTTTACATTTTCATTTTTTTCATTATCAAGTCTTAAACACTTTTGCTTTCAATTACCACATAGTCATTTTTTTCCAAAAAACACTTTAGTGTAAATTGACCTCTCAGCATTCTATTATTAATATCAACACACTTCTTCCTTTACTCATATTACCTAGTGGCTTGTGGTATCTCTGTCCAAAAATAGGCAAAACAAGGATTTGGGGGAAAAAATCTAAGAATAATAGTATTAAAGAGAACTACTTAATTTGTAATAGAATTCTGACATATTAACAGTAGTCTTAGGTTGAATTATCAACATTGACCTTCAAATAACTCTTGGCAATAGATGTTCTTTAAAGCCAAAACGCATAATAAACTTTACAGGATAAAACAAAATCTATTCCCCAGTAATAGTATAAGCATTTATACTATTACCATATACTGTTAAAGCATTCCCAGGATTTATTGCTTTTCCAAGTAATTCACTTGTGTGTTATCAAGGAATGCATTCACTGGGGATGAATATAACTCATCTAATAGTAGTGACCACTTCACCATCAATGTGTTTGCTCAAAATGAACAAACCATATCATGCCTTTAATTTTGGAATTGAACATGATCAAATACAAGTCATATTTTGGTATCTAAGGAAGACATGATTACTAAAAATATTATATGTGGCAGGTACTTTGCTGGGAGTGGTGAAAGCCTATAGGGCTAAGGCAGAAACTTCATTTTATTAATTTTCCTCAACACCGAGTGGCTGTCATCCATCCCTCACACCCAGTTTTTTCAGTGGCCTGAATAAGATATGGATAAACCTGAGATCCTTCAGAGATGACATAATATATAACATGGCCTACCCATAGATACATTGTTTTATATTGTTCAAGTTCAAAAACTATAAAATTGTGTTTTCTCTGATTAGCAGAGTCATGCTAAATACAAGGAGGAAATCCTACTTTTTAATATGTCTGCTACCTGCCAGCATCTGAGGGTGTGCTAAATGTCTCACCTTGTTTTCAATCAATATGCTTCCCAGAGGATTCTCTGGCCATCCAGCCAGGCACTCAGCACATCTCTGTCTGTGTCTCAAAGAAGATGAATTACAGCACATTTCATTAGGGAAATGATGTATATCTAAAGTCATTTAAGGTCTAAGCAAACGCAATGCCAATAAAAAATACTGACAATTCCTGCAATCTTCCAGTAATTGTAATTTTAAGTAACTCAATGAAAACAACATAATTATATTATATTAATGTAATTAAAATAAACAATATAACATACTTCAATTTGGACAAAACTCAAGAAAATGTGTGATACCTAAAGGCTTAAAGAATGATACAGGTTTGTTGTTGAATCTCAAAAATACAAAAAATATACATATATAAGGGTAGTAGCCATATCTTTTAGTTCCTATTTTTCACTATCCAAATAATAGTACTAGGTTTTACAAACTCATATAGTGTTTGTGCTCAGTGTCTGTGGAAAACCATACCTTTCATTTAAGCATATGCTGTTGAAAATTTTGTTTGGGAAAAATGAAATGAATATGGCTATACAGGAGTGGGGTACCTAAGCAAGTACCTACCAGACTGAAACAGATGGTTGTTATTATAGTCTTTAGTGTTTTTATTCATGGATTACATTCTTGAAAATGTTAGGTCTGATTTCATCTTCAACAATACGAGTTCTTGAGAATTAAGCCTGTTTTATAAAGATCACTGGCCACATTTCAATTCAGTAAAAATAACACATTTTGATACAGAATTTTTTAGTTTATTATATGCATTCATGGGCCTTATCATTTAATTTTCAGAATAACTCCTTGAATTTTCTTATTTCATCATGCAGAAAGTGGAATTTAGAGAAAAATTATAATGTGTCCAATTTTGCCACAATAGAATATAGAGCAGGGGTTTCATCTATAGTTTTTGGCATTATGATTTTGTAATTTCATTTATACGTAAATGTAAAATACAGTCAAAATGTTAGAAGTGAGTACTGGCAAGCATGATGAGATTGTTCATCTAGGGGCAAGTCTTATAGTTGATTTAATAAGGAGGCCAGGAGAGATTTTCATAGCAAGTGAGTAAAAAGACAATGACTATTGATTGACTATATTATCTGAGTATTAATTTTGCTTCTTAGTGAATGTTTGAGTCTATATCTAATCTATTTGAAATGGGAAAACTGCACAGATTCCCCAAGTAAATAACATCTTTGAACCCAAAGAGAAAGGATAAGATGTGAACAAACCAAGTAAGCAAAACATAATGAAGTAACATTTTAAAGAAAATATGGAATATCTAAACAGAATTATCCCATATCTCTATTTCTCCCTCCTGGAGGGTGAAGTTGATAAGACAATTATGGTTTTGTTAAACTAATGTTTTAATAATTATCTTTAGAAAAGATATTTTTACCTTCTCACATTCTGAATTTGAATGTGTTCTGAGGCCATGTGATATTAGACAGAATGGGATGCAATGATAATTTTCTGCAATAAGCTTGACTGGGGATGTTTCCTAGCATTACCAAAAAGAAAAAAATGTTATTTCGATACACCTGAGGAAGATCAGATTCTTCATGAAATGTGATTAAATTTCTCTTTAATCAAGGAAGAAAGCTGATCCCATAGAAGAAATGAAACTACAAACCATAGCAGAGATAGAAACTATAAAGTTTAGGTTACAGAAAAAGAATTTAAACATTGCCAAAATTATAATTTCCAGAGGCTATTAGGCTAAAAATATATTTTTTACTGAAGTTCTTGCTAGCTTGTAGCAGGAAAAACTCAGTGAAATTATGTTTGTCTATCTTTGAATTATTCACTGCTGTTAGGTCAGTGAGGCCCTTTGAATGAACAGTTTGGTCATATACTCAGCTCTATGTTGCTTGGATGGATGGTTTTAGTTTCTCTTATAATAGGACCAGCAAAAAAGTAATAAGCTCTCATTACAGCATGTAAGCTCAGTCATTACCAATATTTTTACACTTTGAATTAACTCAAAATTTAAATCAAATTTAAAAAGTCCTCTTTAGATGTCAATCTATATTAAAAAATCAGCTACTTGACCAAGATATTAAAAATAACAAAACCAAGAGTAAGACAATTTATCTAAGGTACACATGTCATAAGTCAATTTAAATTATTCTCATTTTTATGTTGTTCATGTCATATCATTATACTTAAAACTTCATTTCTGGTACTCCTACTTCTGGTAATGAAGAACTAGCTAATTTTGCTGAGAAAAAAAATAGAAAAACTAGATTAATTGCTCTTTAAAACTTACTATAACACATTAGAGTGTTCAGCAATGTAGTAAATACATCG
The DNA here is from genome assembly GCA_004363605.1 of Indri indri. Classification (NCBI taxonomy): domain Eukaryota; kingdom Metazoa; phylum Chordata; class Mammalia; order Primates; family Indriidae; genus Indri; species Indri indri. Next base: position 6,547 of record RJWJ010043829.1, on the reverse strand, counting down.
TCTCAGGGATGTACGGCTCAGGAACAGGAGGTTTGGCCAAGGAAACCCCTCTTCTGCTGTCCCCACCCAGACATGTCCTCACCTCCCAAGACAAACTTCTCACTGGAGACACCGTGCTCCATGCCACAGAAAAACTGCAGGCTGAGAGTGTAGGCCACAGAGGACCAAGGGATCATGGACCCAGGCTTACCAACCTGGTGGTGGCTGACTCTTCCAGGTAGAGAGTTCTGTTTGGGGAACATGGTTTATTCTTACAGTCATTGTCCAGTTCACACTCTGGTGAGCATGACAGGATGAACTAGAGATTTCTGTCAAATGCTGCTCAAAATCCTACATCTCTGTAGTAGACAAATGACAGCAGAAAGAATAGGTTGGCTTTTCTAGAGAAGATGTTTTCTTTTTGCTCCTCCTGGCCAAACCCACTCACCCTAAAATCCGCCCGATTTCCCTCTCCTGTCAAGTCTGTCTGCTCTGTCGCTCTACTCCCAGTGAGCTATCTTTGCTTTGACACTTTCATGTCTATTCCTTGTTGTGAGACATCTCCTGTTACAGGTTAAATCATGTCCCTCTCCCCCAAATTCATATGCCGAAGCCCTAACCCCCAGTATCTCAGAATATGATTGTGTTTGGAGATAGGGTTTTTAAAGAGATAATTAAGGGAAAACAAGGTCACTAGTGTGGGCCCTACTCCAGTATGACAGGTGTCCTCATAAGAGATGAGGACACAGACACATACAGAGGGAAGATCATGCAAGCACATGAGGAGAAGGTAGCCATCTATGAGCCAAGGAGAGAGGTCTCGGAAGAAATCAACCCCACTGACATCTTGATCTTGGACTTCCAGCCTCCAGAACTATGAGAAAACAAATTTCTGTTGTTTAAAAAGAAATACATACATACATATATATATATATACACACACACACACACACACACACACGTGTGCATGTGTGTGTGTGTGTGTATGATAAGAAAATAAAAATAAAAATCAGTAAATAGTGTTAGACCAAGATCAAGAAAAAGAAAAGAACTGAAACAGCTGACCTTGGTTTTTGGGCAACTTTTTTCCTAGGGGTCTTTTCTGAGTTCCTAAAAAGCAGCTGAGAGGCTGAGGCAGTACTTTTGGCAGACTGTCAGCAATGGAAGACAAACAAATAAAATATATGGCCAATAAGGAGGGAGACCAACCAACCTACTGCTTGGTTTGGGATCATATGGAGCTATAAAACCTTTATGGGGACTGATGATTATTTTTAATCATCTCATTTCGTAATAGCAGATTAAGGAAATCTTGGATTGCTTATATCCATAGGTGTCTTGTATAAGGAAATACAAATTCCATCTGAAGGATGAAAGAAGGCCTCACAGGCCTCAAACCATTTCCACAATTTTCTAAATAAATTACTTGCAAAAAAATTTATCAGTCACAAAAAGGAACAAGGAAATAAGCATAAAATGAGCATAAAGCACCTACAATGGAAACAGACTTAGGAGGGGCTTCAAATAACATAGTTATTGGACATAGAAATTAACATAACTATGCTTCATATTCAAAAATATAAAAGAAAATATTGCAGATTTTGCCAAAGAAGAAGAAATTATAAAAATGGATACAGAGTATTATTTTTAAAGTCATTCCAGAATGGAATATGTGAACAAATATAAAGAAATCAGTTAATTGGTTTAATAGTAGATTAGGCACAGGTGAATGAAGAATTATTGAACCAGTATATAGGTCTGAAGAATACATTCATAATAAGGTATGAGGGGAAAAAGGAATGGAAAAAACAGAGAAAAGTCACAAAGGAAAGATTAAGAATATCTACATATACATAATTAGAGCTCTAGGAAGAAAAATGAAAGAGAATCAGGCCAAAGAAAACCTTGAAGAGGTAACAGAAAACATTAGACTATATAAAGACTCATAGACCACATAAATATCTGCAGCCCAGGGATGTGAGGCTATTCTTCCTCATACTCAAAATACAAAAAAATAAAAAAGATCTGAGGGAGAACGAATAGGATCCTTCTCTCCTGCCCCTGAGTCTGTAGATGTAACAAAATATTTTGAGATTGAAAAGGTTTCAAGTGCCACAACCCAAAGAGGCAAATATGCCCACAATTCAGTCTGGATAGTAATGCACAGAAAGGTTAGCAACTTGTCACACATTTAGTAAGTGGTGAGCCTACATTCTTTACCACAAAGCTCAGTGTCCCTCTCACAATCAAGGAGACCTGAAGTGACTTAATGGCACTTTAATTGAGTTCCCTGTATAAAAAGTTGAGAATTTTATGGATGATGAAAGTTAAAAATATATCAGTGGCCCAGATAGGTAAGATCTTATTGAACAATTTCTAACTCCAAATGAGCTAACATGTATCAAAAATAGTGATACCAACAAAAATTGATTTTAAGTTGTTTACATAGAAATAACATGAGTTGAATACTTAGTAGTTCTTGGAAATAAAAATATTATGTAATATTTTTGAATGTTTACTATCTTCTAGGCATTATTTTGAGTTATTTACAGGAATCAACTTATTTAAATTTTACAACAATTCAATGAGTAAAGTGCTTTTATTTTCTCCATTTTATAGACAAGGGAACAGAAACATGTAGATCTTGTTCAACTTGCAAATGTCGTGCTGCCTGTAAGAGTTAGGGGCATGCTGCAATCCCAGCCCTAAAGTTAACTCTTATTGTTTTTTAACTTTGTTTGTTTGTTTCTTTTGGCCTAGATGAACCAACTACAGACTTCAAAAGATAGCCAGTCAATAGTAAAAAACAATTCAAAATGGATAAGGAAATTGCATTTCAGTCATTTAAGTCATTCAAAGGAAGATACATTTCCAAGTCAAAGCATTGTCAACTAAACAAACAAGCAAATAAATAAATGAACAAATGCATAAAACTGAAGTTCTAATGGAATGAAAGAAATTTCAGAAGACACACTTGCAAAGATGTGGAAACAACCCAAGTGCCCATCAATACATGAGTGGATTAATAAAATGTGGTATATGTATACCATGGAGTTCTACTCAGCCACAGAAAACAATGGTGATCTAGCACCTCTTATATTACCCTGGATAGAGCTGGAGCCCATTCTACTAAGAGAAGTATCACAAGAATAGAAAAATAAGTACCATATGTACTCACCATCAAATTGGTATTAACTGATCAACATTTAAGTGCACATATAGTAATAACATTCATTGGATGTTGGGCAGATGGTAGTGGGGAGGAGGGGATGGGTATATTCACACCTAATGAGTACTGTGTGCACTGTCTCAGGGATGGACAAGCTTGAAGCTCTGACTCGGGTGGGGCAAAGGCAATATATGTAACCTAAATATCTGTACTCCCATAACATGCTGAAATAAAAAAAAATTATATATATAAAAAAAGAGACACAGAGTAGTCTCATTTTTTTTTAAATTATAAGGAAGACAGTTGCTAAAACAGAGATCAGAGTTCATTCCAGACTTAATTGTAGAGCAGATTGTAACAAATGACTTTTATATAATTAAAAATGAAGCTAGTGAGCTGTAATATGCTAAGTACCCTGTTCTGTTGCTCTGATGATCTCAGTGAAACTCGGTGAAGAATTAGCAGCTCAGTGAAATCCTATAGGCTGAGCCCTATGCATGATGGGAACTTAGGCAAGACAAAACAACTCTGCATCTTTTGGAATAGATAAGACAATGTGGGCTTGATGAAGGCATTAGGTGTATTGATATGATTAATAGACTGTCCTCAGACTTTAATTACGGATCATTAACAATTGATAATTCTCAATTAACACTGTATGATTCCTTCCCTGTTGCATCTCAGAACATAAGAGGCACTCTATAAAGATTTGCTGAATTTTGAATGAATGTAGGAAAATCTATGCTGGCCTAACACAGGCTCTTGTGATTAACAGAATAGCATATTTTTTGTAGCTTAGATGATGCATTAGTAATGTGTCAGACACATTTATGGGTAAATGAAATGGAGAGGGGTGAATGAATGTGTTGGATGTTGTAATAAACATCTGCCTTTTCAGGGATAGCCCGTTTGACAGTTTTCTCTCCTTTAAGGTATAAATGAATATTCACTTTCGGTTTTCCATTTAGAAGACATTGGCCTTTACTCACTGGTGTTTCATTTTCTTCTGAACCCACCACTAATTCATGGACAACATCTTGGCTATAGAGCCGAAGTGACACATACTGTTCAGAGATTCAGTAGAACATCTCAACTTTTGGCATTTCCCCGATTTGGTGTAAACAAAATACTGACTACAAAATTGCTTTTGGGATTTATGTCATTGCATTTCCCTGTCCCCTTTTATTGAATTGGCTTACTGTCTCTGCACATCCCTGACTGCTCTTGGACTTCATACTGTATCAACTATCACTTGATATATTATTGTTACAGACATTCTGCTCATTTTCTTATTTCCTAGCTTAGAACTAAGATGACTGGATTGTCAAGGTTCTGCACTACAACCAACACCCTCAAGTGAGGTGAATGAAGACATACTATTAAAACTATTTTGAGATCAAGTAACTGACAAAGGAACCAGGTTTTTGCTTATTAAAAGGGTATTTCATTTTCATGAAAGAAATATTCAGTGTGGATATTGGGATAAACCCTAAAACAGCATTAGCACACAAATGAGCGTGCACACAAACACACACACATACACACAAAGTTCAGCCTAGAACTAACAAGAATGATATGAAAAGTGACGTGAGAAAACTTGGGTTTCTAGTGTTACTTTGATAAGTTTGAATGAAATTATCATTCTATTCTCTACTGCTTCATTTAAGCCCAGAAAAAAATATTGAGTATTATATGCTCCCTTTGAAATCAACATTCTCAAATCATTATGGAGGAAATCAAAAAAGAACCATAATTCAGGGCTACTTTATGCAGAAAAAAAGGTGTGTTTAGTTTTTAATTATGATGGTAAATACAACATGTGACACATTTAAAATGCAGAATGGCAGTTTGACAGTCTGAAGTAAAACTAAAAGAAGGATTTGAGGCAGGAAAAGGCTGAGCAAGGTAGATTAAAGAACATTCAGAAGTAGAAATGAAGCCATCCAATAGGGCCGTGTCCTTCTGCAAAAATGGTTCACTTCAAATGAATGTGTTTTCCCAAATTGCAAAAAGCAAAGGCACATGGGCAATAAGTGTTTGTCTTTTAAGAGAGATTGCAAATAATCAATGCAAGTTATTTTATAGAAAATTTTGAAATTTACTAAGATGGAAGAACTATTAAAGGAAAGAGGCTCAAACTACATAGATATGTTTCTAATGATTTAAATTTTCACCCAAACACTATTTTACTTCTGAAAATTGACCTGTAGTAGTACAAGACTGAAAATTTCCAGGAAACTGAAAGTAAAAGTAATTAGATCCTAGCATGGTCCCCAAGTCACTTCTGAGGCTAAGGCTACATCACGACACATATTTTTAAAATGGATAAATATCAATTAACTCTGTTCCTTTGTGTCACAAATGTTCCATTTGTCCTGCAAGTGGAGATAACTTTACCTCTTCAGATGATCATGAATGTGACATCTCCTTAGAATTACAATCTGTTTTGCAACTATTACTGTAGTGACCACTGAACAAGCACTGGCATGCTTACTGAGATTTCTACATGAGTAACTGCATTGGACTTTACTAAAAAGTAAATATAAAAACTCTTAAAGGCCAAGTTTCTTAAATCAATTTTTTATATAACATCCTGATTAACTTTTTAAAGAAGAGTAGTAATTGTTTCTACTAGCTACTGGTAAGATGATAAATATAGCCCTTAGATATTATCCTAGCATCTAATATAAAATTATATATGTGTATGTATTATGAACACAATAACTTCATATATGAATATAAAGCAACATTTAAATTTATTCTTATCAGAAAATTTAAAAAAAAAAAAGCATATTTCCTAGCCACACACCAATGTTTATAGAAGGTTGGCATGATTTTGCAGGAAATCTAAAATATGGAAAAATTAACTATTAAGTATCTTGTGTGCCCATTTACGGAGTATGGAAGACAAAAATAGAATTCACAAACCAATTTTAACCAAGGAAGAACATTTTATCAAGCTAATTAATATTTTCCCTGACAGTGTTTTTCTCTATCAAAAATGTTCATAATGTATTTCTTCCGGGAATTCAAAAAAAGCTTTATAAACACAAACACACACTCACCAGTTACACAATTTCCAGCTTAGGAAAAAAGTTTGTGTGTATACACACACACACACACACACACACACACACACACACATACACACACACACACAGAATTTCTTCCTTTACCTTTATATCTTTTATTTCTGGCTTTGCACTTTAGAATGCATAAAAATAACATGTTTTATTAAATTATCAAAAATAGTACTCACTCATTCGAATGAGCCCATTTGAAGAATACTACTAATAATTATGTATATCTACAATTAAGAGTGAACATAAGGCATATTTTAAACACCATTCATCATTCACTGAGCAATATGAAATGTGCAAAAATGAAACAGGTTGTGTC
>RJWJ010043828.1:0-12433 GCA_004363605.1 Indri indri | reverse complement strand
GAAAAATGATTTTTAATTTTGGTTATGCTGTATTTCCTAGCTTTTTTCACATCTGGAATTTGTTTTAAAACCATCTTTAGTACATCCAAAATGAATAATTAAGTAGCTAACTATAACATGCATTATTTATCTGTCAGATTTAGATGTTATAGCAGGAAGTTTTGTGTGCATTATGAAATGGAAGCAAACTTTAATTTCCTCAGCATTTTAAAAAATTCAATTTAAATTTCGGGAGCAGGAAAGAAACAATACCTTTTTTTCCTCCTAATTTCTGGGTAAAGTTGTATGATTAAGCTATGGCATCTCCCTTTTCTCAGTCATTTATGCGAATCTCACTTGTCCTCTTCTTTGTCATTTTCTCCTTTGTTTGGAACTGTGGTTGGTAAATAAATGGCTTTTTTTTTTTTTTAATGTGGCTGAGATTGTGCTTGCCTGTGCGGACAGACGTCTAACTATCAACATACAACCTCTGAGCTTTGATTTGTGTGTAAAACGTTGCAAACAATGTTGGGAAGTTCTTACTGATGCTAAATAAATCATATTACCCAGTTGTTTGAGATTCAGTCCCTACCAAAGTCAGTGCATTTATTTCCTTTTGTCACCACAATTTGGAATTGTTAATGAACCAAGAGCATATAATAATAGTTTTAGAGGTGGTGATGATGGCGGTAGTGGTGGTAATAGTAATAGCAGTACTAGTGCTATTAGTAGGAATGCTAGATTAGTTAGCTGTGATTTATGAGTTTGTTGTGCATTTAGGAAACCTAACTGATATTTTAGCATTTTCATGTGTATTCTTCACTAGATGAATCCATTCTTCATAGAAAGCATCCTGGATTTAGAAAGCAATGTAACCACAGAGCCTGAAAGTGACTTGATGTTTGAATTAGAAAACGAATCTTTAAACTTGTATGTTTAGCACTGTGAAAATAGGTGGAAACCAAAAATACATGTATGTCTTTTACATTGCAGATAGAGCTTTTCCCCCTGGAGGTTTTGTTCTTTGAAAAGGCCTTGTGAGGGTTAGGAGGACTTCTCTCTTCACGAAATATGTGCATATGCAGCTCCTAGTCCAGTTAAAGCCTTCTTATCCAATGTGGCAGGGGACGAAAAGTGCTCAGTTCATCAAAAAAGTCAGCTCAAGTGGGAAATCATACAAATGATAACCATAGAGCCAAATAGTTTTATTTTAACCTGAAGCATGCAGATGTGCGTGCTTTGGCCAGTCTTCTGAGGTAGCGCCAAAGCCTTTCCTTTGAATATAGAAATGGTAACTAGAGATCATCACTGGCTTTCTCGGGTAAATCACAGATGGAATTTCTCATCTCGAAAATTCATTGTAGTCATCACATTTCCATTTTGGTTTATTTATTGGTGAGTAAGAATGCAAAGATACTTGTGAAACAATCTGAGTGCGGAATCCTTCTAGGTTGTTATGTTTTTAAAGTAATATATAATCACATTAGGTGATTACATCAAAAAGTGCAGCCGGTATAAATTGATTATAAATGCGCATCATTCTGGGACAACTGTATTTGGAGCAGAAGTGCACGTGTGTCTGCTGGGGACAGCCACTGACTGCATGTTGGGCAGCAGTCACTAAGTGTCTCAGAGAGCCTGGAGGCTGGCACTTAAAAGAGTGTCTAGGACATCTAGAAAGATTCCAGACAGAAACCTTGCACACGTCTTGGTAGCTGTTCTATAGCTCATAATTTGCCATAAACTCCTTTAGTAGTTCTCAGATCTAAGTTTTTATTCTTATGTATAATCTCTTTGCCTGCCTGGGAAATGATTTTTTAAAAAGTCATAGATACAGTTTAGTCATAAAAACGAATTCATTGTTTGCAAGACAGTGTACATTGATGTGTCTTTCATTTTTATTCTAAATAAGCCAAAATGCATCACAGAGTTAGAGTCCATATTATAAGGTATCAGGAAGGAGCTTAAATTTTAAGAAGGTTACAGCTCTTAGAAATAGTTTATACTTGGTTTTACTAAGGTAAACATGGAGGCTTCCTTCCCCATGAGGAGGAAGGATCAAGAAACTTGTCATGGCAGTTCTTTCTTATTTCTTTCTCAGTTATTTTCATCAGGGCTACAGAGGTTGAAGTCTGGGGTTGTCCATGTTTACCGAACAAGCTCTTTTCCTTCTCATTAATACCCTGTTCTGTCACCTAAGAAGTGAGAAACACACGAAATGAGCCAGGACATATCCCAGACACATAGGCTTATGCTTCAGCATGGTTACTACCACTTCTAGACTTGGACGGCTCAGAATTTCTGAAGTGTGGCAGTTTCATCAAATGTACAGTGTATAGCTTACCGTATACACATGTGTAAAATTTAACAAAAGTCCTCAATATTGTTGGTTTTAAAAATCTCTTTTACCGTATACATATGTTTGAATCTATCTTGTTAAATAATTTGTGCTTACAGTATTAGGAAAATATGGCCAGTGTTCATAATGGTGTTTGTGTGTGCCCTAGTGTGAAATATAGATACACACCAACTAACAATAGCTATAAAAATGAAATCTTGCACAGAGCCGTGCCCTGCCTTCCCAGTTAACAGGAACAATGCTTTTGGGGTGGAAGAGAAGCTTTCTCACTGGGGAGATGGAAGGGGGAGTGGGGGCTAGCAGCTCAGGAAGTGGGGAGGGGGAAGTGCTGCAAATTTTAGTATAATGCATAATGTTGAAAGAAATTTTATCCCATCATAAAGATTAGCAGGCTGTGTAATTCAATTTAAAATTGGTTGGCGTGTCCTGACTATTACAAAGCCTTTCTTTTTTTGTTTTATCGCCATTCCATCATTTTATGTCGTACACCAATACAGAATGAAGCACACAGCCAACCCATATAAAGTCTCTTTCCGTGTTTCCACCCACTAGAGAGATTGTTGGTGAATGCAAGAGATTATCTTGAAATGAGTTAAGAAAATGCTTGCTCAATTGAATGCCTCCTTGTTTTCTTTCTTTCTTCTTTTTTTTTTTCTTTTTTCTTTAACGTAAAATGAATTTCTTCTGGGCAAGTAACCATTGAGAGTGAAATTCTTTTAAAAGCGTTTGCTGGACACAGGGCTTGGTTCTCAAAATTCCAGCGTTAGCACTTATCCACAGCATCATGGGCATTACTGTGCCATTGAAAGCCACGATGCAGTAGCTTATCTTAATGCAAGACTGACAGACCCACATCTGATGGCAATTACACATACTGGGGGGTTAATAAATGTTCTTAGAATTACTGTCTTTATTTTCTTTATTGCAAGAAAAATGGGCAGCTTCCTAAGCCGTGCCTCCTGCTTCTTGCTACCAGCCTTGGTGACTTGCTTATTAACTGTTTTGGTTCCAGCGCTTCATGGGCTCTGCTGAGTTTAATATTCATGCTAGGGAAATGCTACATCCTTTGGCCAAAGTAGTCGAAAAGAATTAGATTAAATTCAGCAAACATTTATGCAAGTGCCCGTTATGAACAAGGAATGAAGAGCTATAGAAATAATAATAATGAGACTTGGATGCACCAGAAGAGTGGGAAATGCATGCACACTATTTTTCTTTTACATTTTTTTTTTATTCTATAAGGAAGAGTGCTTAATTTTTATTCATGTTCTGAGGGGGTTTCAGTGCAGGTGTGGCAGAGAGTTCATCGCGGTTACCAACTCTGATCAGTGGAGAGGGACTCCCTGAAGCGCTTTGTTCAGAAGGCTCTCGTGCCACATCCAGACTCAGTGGGAAGGGTGTTATGATTGATTGGCAATATCTGCCATGCTGTAGAGTACCGGTGGTGTGTTTACTCATCTACCGTGCCTTTGCCATTCCCGGTATAGTGTCATTCATCCTTGGTCACATGAATGCTCTCTGACTGTGGTAGACAGAAAATTGCCACAGCGAAAATGTGTGCCTACTTTATTTCAACTCTTTATGGCCAATCCAGACTTTTGAATATCTCTGTTAGAAAGTTCCCAAAATGACCGTGACTTTGGCTTGGGATTTTAGTTTCCTTTGCCTTATAGGCTATTCCATGTTTGTTGCAGAAGATTCTTAGCATGTCTGTGAGGCAAGTTAGGGCTAGTGCATTAATAAGGCTGCCAGAAAGACTGGAAAACACATAGAACTTTTTGGGTCCTATAGCATTTAGGAAGCAAATTAACTTTGGTTTATGATCCTAAATTTATAATGAGTTAAGGTTATATAACTGCTCTGATGGACATTAACTTTTGAAGCTTTTTGCATACCTACTTGGAAAGGAATTAATAGATCAGGAGAAACCAGTTAATTCAGTTTATACTATTCCATCCCCCAAGTCTTGGGCAGCTCCTAGTTTTCTCTAGCTCCTAGTTCCTGTCTCTTAAACCTGACTGCTGATCAGAATCTCCCAGGCAGGTGGTTAAAAATTCAGATTCCTGGAATCTAGTTTAGACCTGTTGCATGAGGTTCACATGATAGGTCCTCATAGTCGGAGCTTTCCTGAGCTCTGCCATGGCTCTCCTGCAGCCAGTTCACTGCCACTGTCTTGCTTACAATAATACAGATTGCTGAGGTTAGGGCTATAGTTGGTATAGTCTCATTATCCTTCACCGGGTCTTTCTCTTCCACTGTCTTTTCATCATGACCTCTGTGGACTTCATTTACCTCATCTGTAAAAGGGTATAATAGTTCTTACCTCATAAGGTTGCTGTAAGGATCAAATAGGTTAATGTGTAAAGCTTTTTAGGGTGGTGCCTGATACAGGGTAAATATTGTATGTGTTGGTTCTGAATCTCATAATTGTCATCATCATTTGATTTCATTTATAGGGACTCTGAGTATCCTTGCCAGAGGCAGCAAATCAAATCAGGATGTTTTACTAGTCTGTTGTAAGGAGGAGTCGAAGATATACGAGGTGCCTTGTTTGGCTGAAACATTATTAATTGAACTCGTAGAAGTATAAACATAGTAAGTTAAATCAGATAGGAGGCTTTTGGCTATAAGAAACAAAATGTGAGCAGCAGGGGATTTATTATCTTGTTTAACAAGAAGCCTGGGCATGGAGGACTTTTGAGGATCTGGTAGTTCAGGGGCCCAGTGATGGTACCAGGAACCCAAGTTTTTTCAGTATTCCTCTCTCTTATTCTTACATGTTGGCCATACCTCAAAGACTGGAGAGTGACTGCCAAAATTCCAGACATAGCATGAAGACAGAACAATGTTCAGTGGAAGAAGGTGGTCATTCCCTCCAGTATGTTTCTTTGTATAGGTGATGACCATTTTCTAGAAGCCCTTCAGTAGACTTTCTCTTGTCTCACTGGCCGGGATTAGGTGACAGGCACCTCCTTAAATCAGTCATGAACAAGGGAAATAAGACTTATCGACTAATCAAAATACACTCCCCTGGGTCTAAGGATAGGCCTACCTCTCTTGAGCACATGGCTTCCCGGAAGAAGATGAATACGTGAGCAAACCTGGGGGCTCTGCTCTCAAGGAAGGCTGGGGTGAGGATTCGGGTAGGGCATCAACAACGTCTGCTTTGTAAGTCTGGTAATGACGTATCTTTGCATGGCACCTTCAGGAGAGTAGCCTACTGTTTTCCTAGAATGGAGTCCATTTGGAATGACTTGCTATACTTCCGGGGACAGCACTGTAGAATGGCTTGGCCACTCACTGAGATGGCCTTGGTAACATTTTAAAATACTGTATTTACCCCTTTATTTCCTATTTTCATCTTGAAATGTTTCACTTTTCCCTTTCCCTTTTTCTCCTTTCTTTCTTCTGTTTTGTCTCTTGCCAGTGTTATAGAGCTACTACCAGGCGCCATATATTAGACAGGAAGAGAGGCCTTGAGCCACCTGTGTCCTTTTGCAGTGGAAATTATGTCAAAAGGGAAGACTGCAGATTCCTGTCATGTGGTCAGATTCCAAAGGTGTGAGAGGCTCACTCCATTGTTGTGTATCCAGAGCAGCTTAACCTTCCCTCTCTTTCACTCATCTGGAGTTGCCATGCTGAGATTCCTGAAGATAGCTCATGAAACACCCTCTTAACAATCCAAGTTAGTTAGCTGTCACCGTCAGCGGGCCATCAAGAGATGGAAAGACGTTTGGTAGGGACTGAATGCACTGATGATACAGGGTAGCAAGAGTCCCCTGCTAGACCCCTGAACGAGAGACATGCACAGGGGTCAAGGCCCAGACAAAACAACAAAAAACAAACAAACAAAAAACAGAAAAACAAGACTCATCCCACTGTTCCATTCCAGTGGTTTTGAGCCCAGCTCCCTTTACAGAGGAGCTAGGCTTAACCATGGGTGAATTGAGGACTCACTCTGCCTCTGGACTAGAATAAAAGTCGGGCAGGTAGGCCCCCACTATCCCTCCTTGCCAGGGTAATGTTGACTACTGAGATCTTGATTAATCGCTAGAAGATGTAAAGAAAAAGTGGACGTGCAAGAAGAGAATGTATTTCTTTAAGGTCATGGCTCACTCAGACCTAGAGAATCAGAACCTTTCATGATGAAGCCTGGAATCTGATTTATTTTTTAATTCAGCACATAGTTCAGAAGACGAAATGGGGTTGGGAACTGCTGGCCTACAGTGGCTATCTCAGGCCTTATAATAATTGAAGGGTTTGTGCCCTCTGCCTTCTAGGGCAGTGATTTTTCACCTGTGTTCCAAGGGCCCTGAAGGGCTAGGAACATGGTGCCAAGGGCAGAAGTCTACCCCTTGTCCCCCACACCTGTCTTCAACCACAGCAGATGTAGTTTCAGGTTTTTTCTTTAATCCAAGCTTTTTCACAAACTTTTCTTTGAGCAAAGTTTTCCCTTCACCCCACTTGCCCCACCATGCAAACATGTTGAAGGTTAAGAGAACAGAATATGGAAAGTCAGTGGTGGGCAAATAGAATGGCTACGGAAGGGGACCCTGGAACCAAGGTGCATGACACTAGTCCTGAGGCCGTCTTCTCCTCTAGGACAGTTATTACAGTCCTTGGAAGGTGTTCTGTTACTGCCTATTTGATATCCCCTCAATTGAGCCATTGTGTTATGGCAAACCTCAACTCCCCAGAATCCAATTCTCTGTAATAAGGAGAATTTTTAAGGAGACTAAGGTAGATCCCAGGAAATAAGCAAATATGTTAGCTTTGTTGAATTGCCCCAAACCACACCCAGACAACAACAACAACAACGATTGACTTTCAGGGCATGCACACATTCAGTACAATATTGTACGTTTTGTCTCCTCATGAGTGCTTCAACATTAGACCCTTGGTATGCTTACCTTACTAAGGCGGAAAGTTGAATAAACACATTTTAGAAAGATTTTTCATTACAAGGGTAGGTTTTTAAAAAATATTCTCTACCTAATGTTAGTTAATCAACCATAGATGATTACACTGAGTGTTTGGGTACAAACTGAGATTTAAAAGGAGCCATGTGCTTGATACACTGTTTTAAACATCTGTGGGGGGTGTGTGGGTACACACGTGTGCATGCGTGTGCATTTGTGTGTGCATGCAGGGGTGTGCTTCCTGCCTCACATTATGTTAGACATGATCAGGGAAATTTGTTTTTAAATATCTTTACTGTTCATGATAAAGAGCTAGGCAGACTGAAAATGTTGACTGATCCTCCTCAAAAACACCTTCCTTGGTCACCGTGACTCAGTCATTTCCTCTGCTACTCTCTTTCATAGCACCTGCTAACTCCCTTCCTAGCATAACTTGAGTTATGTTAGTAGATACTTACTTCCTTATTGTCTGTTGCTCCCACCTGAGTGTAAGCTCCATGAGGGCAGAGATGCTGTCCTGTCCTGTGCATGTTGTATTCCTTGTGAGCACCGAGCATACTCCTGTCACACTCCTAGGACCCCAGAGAATATTCATTGAACGTTATAGAAAGACTGTGATCATTCCATGAATATTCTTGGACCCTATTTCATTATAAAATCTTATCCTGACTTTTGAGAGAGTCAGAGATCTAATGGGATTTGATGGGATTTCTTTTTTCTAAGCCTACTGGATTAGAATTGGAATAAGCCAAAATGTAAAGAAAAGTGAGGGAATAGAGAGTTAACACATTGACTGCCACACTAGGAAAAACATTTTTTTCCTTGGGGCCACGGTGTTTTATTATGAAAATAGAATAAAAACTTTGAAAACAAAATGATCCTTTCTAACTTAATGAAAAATTTATTATTTTTATTGTTTTCTGTGTGTGAGTTATATGCAACTTGAAAAATAGTTCACACGGCTCCCAAGGTAGAGATGTGTCAGTTACATATGCTTCACAAGGCCCCAGGCTCAAAACTATCATGAGTTAAATACAACTCACATGGCAGTTAATGTGTTAAACCATAAAGTAGATACATCTGAGAATGTGGAGTTGAATGTGAAATGCCAAATGACAGAGTTAAAAGTAAAAACAATTTAATCCAAAGAATTGAAATTCAGCCAGATCTTCCTAGTAATGGATCAACTTTACAAGCTTTGGATGGGTGTGAATAGAAGTGATTGGAGTTCTCAGTTCTGGAGAATTAGGATAAACACTGCCAAAATACTTTCTTTTACTACCAGTGTATGTAATCTCCAGTTTTGGGTCAAAACATTCCAAAGGAATTCAATTTTTTTAAAGTAGCCTTTTTTAAAGAAGGTTGCCCTCCATTTTCACCATTTAAGAGTCAATGATCCTGGCCTTAGCTCCCACTTTAAGGAGAATAATCCCAATGAAATACAAAAGCTGGTATTTCAGAGACATGTAGAAATAAAATACTGTGGTTGAGATAAACCTACATATTATAAAAAGATATCAGTTTAGAAAGTCTTATGCTCTGAACTTGAGAAACCACCTTGGTGGTTTTGATATGAAAAGGTGTGCCATATTGGTTGAGGATAAGCAAATGTGGCCCTTAGCTACTGATGGGAAAAAAAAAAAAAGTAAAAATTGTGATGTTGGCATCATGGAAAGTCTTTGTCACTGGGTTTCATTAAAGGGGCCTCAGTGATAGTGTCAGAGAAAAGTTTGGGAGAACAGCAGCTTAGATCGAGAGAGGTCATTTCTGTCATCTTAAATTACTCTCTGATTTAAGCTCATGGTTAAGGTGATTAAACAGATGCCTTCCATGACTCAAATAAAAAAATGGCCTTAACCCATAATAACAGAGGTTATTTGAGCAGTTCTCAGTGTCTGTGAGAAATGAAGACCTGAGTGAGTGCATGCTCTCACTGTTACTGGATGATATTTGCTGGTACTGGCAGATTGGTTTTAGGACTCAGGGCTCGTGATTGTGGGCACAGTATTCAGAAAAGCCTCTCAGTTTCTCTGAAACCAAATTTTCTGACCTGTAAAGCAAATCATTTAAATTATTTCTGACTCAAAAACTGACCCTGTAATTGTGTGATATGGTGGAGGAGGAGAGGGGATTGGTCTCCAAAATCAGAAGTTCTGTGTTGTAACTCAGTCACTGGGTGATCTTGGAGGAGTCATGTAGCCTTGCTAGATCTCGGTTTCCCATTCCATAGAAGAAATGATTGTGATCTCTGAGGACTCTGCTAGGTTGGAATTTCAATAAGCCCGGAATTAGAGGATAAGGGGTCAGGAGCACCCTGCTGTCCCTTGCTTTTCTGTTGGAAGCAAAACGGTAGAGCTGGGCCTGCACATAAATTAGCATGGATTCTTTCATTTGACCCAGTGACTTGGGGGCCTGAGAAGATGACACACAAGTCCTCTTCTAGCCTGGGCAGTAGGCTCATTTATAACGAGTGGCCTCTGCAAAGCCAGCTGTCAAAACAGCAGTGATTTGCCTGAGAGGCCTACGGGTGAAAACTTTCAGATGAAGGGATACAACGAAGAAGAAATACAAGCACCTTCCTCAAATAATGAATGGTTATTCCATTAACTCCATCTATTGATTATCTCCTCTGAGCTACAAAATCCTGGGAACAAAGGCTGGAAAAATCTTTAAGCGAGTAGTGTTAACCATGCAGTAGTAATTCCCTTCTCTTTTGAAATCGCAACACATTATCTGTGTGGCGTGTACAGTTCATTCATTTGTTTATTCATCCATTTATTTGTTCACTCACTCAGCAAAATTGAGTCCTTGCTGTGTGCAGGCCAATTTCTTTGCCTTCCCGCATAAAAAAGTCCCCCATATAACAGGTTTTGAAAATCAGACTTAGTTCCTCATTAGCAAACGAACAGTATACTTTGTGATGTATTAAATGTATAATTGGTGTCATGCTAGAATAAAATAGAAATAGGATTTGTAACACCATCTTCAATCCAAAATTAGGGTGCTAACCACTCATGGCCACATGGCTCTCAGCCAGGGTAGAATTGGTTCTTCATTCATTCATTCATTTCATAAATAATTATTGAAGCCTGCTGGGGATGTTGAGGTGAATAGAATATAGTCAGAACACTCCTGAGGTGCATAGTCAAGCGGGAGAGAGAGAGCTCTGTAGACAAATTCTCATCCTATGACCTGTAAGCACTTGGCGACCTCAGAGCTCAAGATGCAAGTGGAGGAGTGGCTGGCAGGGCCAGATCACAGCGAGTTCTACACACCACACCAGGGAGTTTGGCCTTTTCTTTGCATGGAATAATAGAGGGTCTGGGAGGATGTTACGGTTTGTGAGTGTTTAAGTGTGTGGAGAGAGGGTGTACGATCAGATTTGTATTTTGATAAGATCACTCCAGCTTTAGTGTAGGAGGGATTAAGCCAAGGCTACTTTCTAGAAAGGTGTATTACTTTGCGAGGGCCGTCATAACACAGTACCACGGACTGGGTGGTTTAAACAATAGACGTTTATTTTCACACAGTTCTGGAGGCTGGAGGTTGAAGATCAAGGCATCAGCAGGTTTGGTTTCTCCTCAGGCATCTCGGCTTGCGGATGGCTGTCTTCTCGCTGTGTCCTCACACCCCGCCCCGTGTGTGTGCATCCCTGGTGTCTCCACATCCGAATTTCTTCTAATAAGGACACCAGAGTCAGACTGTGTTAGGGCCCACCCTGATGACCTCATTTTAACTTAATCACCTCTATTAAGGTCCTGTCTCCAAATATAGTCACGTTCTGAAGTGCAAGGGGTAAAGACTTCAGGATATGAATTTGGGGGGTGGGGTGCACACTGCAGCCCATGACAGAAGCAAAGGAAAAGGCAGGGGAAACCCATGCCTTGTCAAAGTGTATGGATGTGAATGATAAGGGACAGAAATGTACCTATATTTTTAATGAACAATTAAAGGCTAAGGTATTATGTATTCACCTGACATCAAATGTCTAGGAGCAAGGACCCTTACAGAACAAAGACCACCTCTGCTCTTTTTTTTTTTTTTTTTTCCTTTTACTGTCTTGCTTGGGAACAGTGTTCAGCAGACAGGATATGCTCTCCCACTGTGCTCTGATTACCTGGCTTCCTTAAAATATTTAATTGAATTATTTCAAGGCCAGCTTTACAGAACACTGTATGCCTTAAGTATACTACTTATGAGAAAACATGGATTTAGGAAGACAAAGTGTAAATGTATCTGTTGAACTTGTAGCTGTAAGATGCTGGGGGCTAGATCTCCAGACACTGGAAAACCATGCAGAAAGAATGAAATTGTAGAAGGAGAAATAGACTTCCAAGTCTGCTTCCTGGGATCTTAGGCCCCAAGGGCTATGATGGACTTTCCAGAAATCCTTTCTTCCTGAGGAATTATACTGCATACCTTGTCTGCTTCATACCAGAGGGAAGGCTGATAGCATAAGGCCACAGAGCTGTTCCCGAAGAAAGATATGGGAGGCTGTTGGAACTTGAACCTTATCTGAAGGAGATTCCATGATTTCACCCCCCTCCCCTATTCCTAGGGAGTCTTCTTAGTAGCCATGATTAAGTGGAGCTCTTAGTTGTAAATGTTGCCCGTTGAGGGCTGGGGGAAGGAAGACAAAAAAGGAAGAGGAAATGAATATGGTCTCTCCATTCTCTCTATCTTTCTGCTGTCACTATTGATCAAAATAACCTTCTCTGAGAGGCTTCTTTGTAAATTTTATCCCTGAAATGCTTCATTAAAATTTTGAGTCATAAAATGGGAAAAGTCAATTTTATTGGATCCTAAATTTTACTCGATGCAGCTTCCTGTCCAGAGCGCGTATTATTAAAATTGACATAGGATGTGTGTACAAGGTAATATCCCCTTTCATAGGCACTTCTCTGAATTTCTAGATATTTTGTAGAGTGGATTAGATTATACAGTGAGTGGGGACTCTGAAAAGAAAATAGAATTGTGTATTGATGCCTTCAGAAATATTATTTGATGGCAATAAAATATTCCCCGAAATTCCCTTCAGAGGGGAGAAAATGGAGTTTGTTTGCAGTAATTGCATTTTCTAGCATTTGCTCTCACACTTTCCAATATAAGCCAATTGGAACCTGTGATTTGGTTTTGCTTATTGGCAAAAGTACCATGTAAATTGATCTGCGATGCA
>RJWJ010043827.1:5000-12436 GCA_004363605.1 Indri indri | reverse complement strand
TCATGCATCTAGGTTGTGGCATTAAACCATGGACACTCTTTGAATTTATGTTGTCTTGTTATTTAAAAATTCATCCACTGTAAAATAAGCACACATTTCTTCATTTTATCCATAAAGCTACTGTAGGAGGCTTTATAAACATATCTTTTGAAGGCCAGGACCAGGTCTCGGCATTTCCCTCTGCATTTCCTTAGGCATCATCTCAGATCCTCTTACCTGTACTGTCTCCTGGACCTTGGCCACTTGCTTCCCCCTGGTCACCATGGCAACTGCCTTTTATGGGCAAAACCTGGCAGTGCCTGCCTCATGGCTGCCCGTGGGCTGCCCTGCAGACACTGATGTGAGAGACTGCTCGGAACCCTGCTCTGCACCTCTGCATGAGCAGTGTGGAAATACAGGGGTGTATTAGTCAAGGTTCTGATCAAGAGAATCAGAATCAATGGGAGATGTATATATATGTGTGTGTGTGTGTATGTTTATATATATACACAAAAACACACATATGGTTTATTCGAAGGAATTGGCCTACGTGATTATGGAGACTGGCAAGTCCAAAATCTGCAGCGTGGGCCAGCTTGAAACCAGCTTGAGACCCAGGAGAGCTGATGGGACAGTTCCTGTCTGAAGGCTGGCAGGGCGTCACCCATTTAAGTGTTAATCTCATCTGAAAACACCCTCTAAGTTGACACATCAAATTAACCATCACAAGGGATTAGATGGCCTCTGATGACCCATCTGAAGATTCCAAGTTTCATTCATACTTACCTCTTCTCTTCAGTCTTTGCCTTGGCACAGTAGGCCAGCTGGACTACGGCAGGGAAGGACAAGAAGAATCATTTATCCAATGACTCAATGATCGAAATTTTGTTTCTCAGAGTATTATTCTTCTTGTCCTTCCCTGTTCTCCACCCCACCAGCCAACCGCCCCTTCCCTGAAAGACTACCTAAAATGCAGTAGTTCGTATGGCCTTTCCAAAGACCATTCTGCACAACTGAACAAGTTGTGCTTGCACCTAAGTGGAGCCCAGCTTGACGTCTCACCTCCTTGTTCTCCCTCTTTCCTGACTCACTCCTCCTTTCCCTCACTTTTGCTTCCCTGGGATTGTACCTCCCAACAAGGTTTCAGCACATAAGCTTCTGCCTCAGGCTTAATTTTTCTAGGAACGTGGGCTACTACATCTTCTTCTTAATCAGCAAACCTGCTTAAATCCAGAAGCCCATTGTACAAAATACATCGCCCCAACTTTGCACTCCTGTATCATTTCAAGACCCTTTTATCTCAATGTTTCAGTTGATTCTTTCCGTCCTGTTAAACCTGTTGTACATTATGTACCAAGCTTTGATGTCAGATACTATTATTACAATTTGTGCATAGAGTTTGAACTTTAACTTTGTCAGCTTGACTCACATAGTCCAAATCAATCCTCACTGTCTCGACAAAGCAATTTAACTTTGTAACTTACCAATTACATAGCACTTATTTATTGGATAATTTGTAAGTGCAGGACATGTGAGGAGTAGGAAGAATACATCACATTGATTTGTGCTCTCAAATTGCTTATAGTCCTCCAAGTATTTTTGCTTTCCGTTTCCTCATCAAATTGAAAATATACTTCCCAAATTAGACAGGTGAAATATTTTTATAAAAATATTTCGATCAACCATGTTCCACAGGTCAAATGATTTTGTTGGATCCATTGAACTCCTGGTGATGATGAGCTAGCAGGTGTCAACCAAGCTCGGAGACTGCAGAGAAGAAAAGATGCAGTAGCTGGAGCCAGTGAAAGACCTTTGCAGGTTCAAGGAAACTTCCTCTAGATGCTTGCTGGTGTTTCGAGGAAACTCGAAGGGGGAAGAGCCACAGACCGTAGAAAAACAGCAAGTATTCCATAGGCAATGTTGGCTCTGAAATATACAGAATAACTATTTTTTAACGGTAGATTTATAATTTTAATTAAAACTTGTTCAAGCCAATGTTATGATTCAATTGTAGTCTCCAAAGCACAAGTGGACTTACAAGATCGAGGAAAAATCTAATGGCAAAAATTAAGCTTCAGAGCATTCCGGGATTTTCCTGCTATCCGGCTGCTATAGGGGACAGATAATCCAAGCTAGCAAGTTAGCAATTTAGCAAAATTGGTACTTAGTTGGTGAGAAGTCTTCTGTTTTAGATACACATTTTAGCCATTTTGTACTTTTTTACCCTATTCTTGAATCTGTGAAAAAAAAAAAAAAAAAAAGATGCAGGTAGACCCTTTTGAAATAAAGGACTAGACAGAAAACCTTTATGGACAATGTATATCCTGAATTATAGAGGCAGTACCTCAATATATCCCTGAACTGTGAAAAATCACTTTCTAATATCTTTACAAACATTCTTTTGTTTTATTATGCCTTTCGATAATTGCTCTTGACCCGTATTCAGGCAAAACTCCCACTGACTTTCAATTGATTGAGCTGATTTGACTTGAATAAGGTCAGCTACAAATGGCCCCCTTTCTACTCTACATTCTGATCGCGTGATGCAATGTGTCATAATGCCGCAATGATGTGTATTGGCAATCTTATACTGGTGATTAATTGCTGGGAAAGTAATTTCTTTATAATTGCACTTCAATGCTTTTGGTGGCCTGACATCATAGGGAACTCAGAAACATTGGCTCCGTATGGCCCCAAGAAGCTGATTTAATATCCCCATCCCACCCCAAATGAACCCAAGTCTTCGAAAATAGTAGTAGCAGTTAACATTCCTTGAATGCTGACAGTGCCAGGCATGGTGTAGGACAGTTTGCATGTACCACCTGGGCTCCTGTAATCTTCACAATAGCCCCATGAGGTGGGCGCGATGAGGCAGATGTCACTGGCCCAGTTGGAGACCATTGGAGAGGTCAGTTTTGTTGTCCAAGGTCACACAGGCATTGGGAGGCAAGCAAATCCCAGCAAAGGCCCTGCAATAGCTGCCCCACTTTCCTCTCCAGTGGGCCCCTCGGTCGTCTCCCTCTCCCCTGCACCCCAGCCGCACAGGCCTCCTGCTGATTCTCAACCCTTCCGAGGGCTTCCCTGGCCCAGCGCCCTTGCACTTCATGCTTGTTGTTCCCGGTCCACTCCTCATGCTCCTCGTCATGTGGTTGGATTCTTTGCATGATTTAGGTGTCTGCTCACATATCACCTCTTTGGGCAGGCGGTCCCCAATCACTCCTGGCTAGCTGGGTAAGCTCTACTTACTATAACAATTCTCTTTTCTTTATCACAATCTATACTTATCTTGTTTGCAATAGCATTTTGTTTCTTTTATTATCACCCACTGGAATGTAAGTCCACGGGAAGAGCAGCTTTGTCTGACTTATGGGTC
Organism: Indri indri; assembly: GCA_004363605.1. Taxonomy (NCBI): domain Eukaryota; kingdom Metazoa; phylum Chordata; class Mammalia; order Primates; family Indriidae; genus Indri; species Indri indri. The sequence continues at coordinate 9,084 of RJWJ010043827.1, read as the reverse complement.
ACGGTAGCCCTAGCATCTAGGACAGTGACCGGCACTTCATAGGTGCTCAGCTACCACTGCTGAATGATCAGGGAGCCAGGTTAGCAGGAGCACACTGCTGACTGGATGCCTGGCAGGTGTGTGGGCTGAGCAGGCTGTCCAGGTGGGAGGGAGCAGAGGCGCTGAAGAGGACAGGTGTGGGCTGGAGAAGGAAGACATCCTTCAAACATGGCGTGCTTTTTCTGTGCTTGACTGCTTTTTGTTGTCTGATTTCTCCTCCAGGCTTTCTCCCAACTCACCTCATACCACTCAAGCATTTTCTTGCTCACAGCAGAAATGCCTACCTTTGCCTGTGCCGTGAGAGATGTTGAAACCCACTTTGGTTGTCTCAGGACTGATGGGTACTGGCATTTGCTTTGCAGGACTGCTGCGAACACCAGACAGTCCAGGAAATCCGAGGAGGCAGCTAACCACAGGGACTTCAGCATCTCTCAGACCGGACGGAGGTGGGGGAGGGCTTGACAGGGATGTCCACTGACCACACACCTCCTTGAAAGGTGTCACGGCTCATTACCAGCCAGTGTTCTTGGTGAGAAGTGACTAGACCCTAATGCTTCGGTGTGAGCACACTGGCTTTGGAGGACTAGTTGGTCCTAACTAAGTAGGAAACTAGTTATTAGACAAAATGCCTTTTTACCCCAAGGTCGGGAGGGAGACTGGAAGGGCCACCCGTATTTGCAGGATCTGCTTGCTCCTGTTCTTGGCGATACACAGCAGGGCTCCAACGTCACGAGGAGCCTCAAATAAGCACGTTGAACATTCATCCCCCAGGTTCAAAGCACATCCTACAGCCTTTCAAAGCGCCTGACATCCTTTCAAGTTCGCTGCTACAAAGGCAAATGCAAATGGAGCGCATTTCGGAGGCGTTCTGTCAGTCAGCCCTCAATCTGTATGTTCTTCCAGACACTCCTTCTCCTGCCTGATTTATTTCATATTAAAAGGGCTGTCAATCTGCATCAAGAGAACAGGTTGAGAAAGAGTGAGTGATGTTTGTTGAGTGGGTTTTTTGTTTTTGTTTGTTATTGTTAAAAATAATGGTCTCCCCCTCTGCGGCCAAGCTCCTGACTCCCCCTACGCCGCTCTCCCAGTCCCTGCCTACCTTGTCTGCAGGTATCTACACATCCGAGGGATGAATTCCACGTACAAGCAGCATTTACATTAGAAACGTATTTTGTGAGGCTGTGGCAGACCCTTTTTTATTATCCATCAAATATATCTCTTTTACCATCTGATGGCTTGGCAACAGGACCATTCTTCTTTCAAATACAATAAATGTGCCTGCAATGTGGCAGAATATTCAGCGTTGAAGAGGCTTTGTCCTGGCTAATGCGAGCTGCATTCTGTGGCTTCATTACAACGGGGTGCTGATGATGCACTCTGAGCTCCTGCTCCCCGGGGGTCGGCTTTACTGTAATGGCTGCATTATTGCTTTACGTTATTATATTGATTATGGACTTCTCCTGTCATCTAGGCCAGGTTTCCTTACTTTTATCTGTAATTTTGGCCAACAAATAAAGTTGCACCATCGTTCCGTTGCTATTCATTTCTCACTGCTCTTGAAGGTCCCTGATTCCTGGTGAACCAACCAATCAAGGCCATCCTCACTTGCCATGTGAAAACTCCCAGATTACAAAGTATGCAGAAGTCAGATTGTCTCTGCATGTAGGGTCTAACCTAGTGGCTCTAATTTGAGCATGCATGGGAATTACCTTCAGGAGCTTATTGAAAAGCAAACTCCTGGGCCCCAACCCCAGAAATGCAGCAGGTATAATGCCGCTGCCCAGGAATTTGCATTTTAAATAATTGCTCAGGTGATGCTCACAAAAAGATTTGAGGGGGATTGGGGTAGGGTTGAGTGGTTGGGACAAAGGCATGGCAGGGAGATGAAGGGAGGCCACAGGCTCTGTCCCCTGACCCAGGCTCCACCCTTTTCCCTCCTGGCTCCTGCCTTGTAGAATCTTCTCTCTCCTCCCGCTCCCCCCTTTTGGGCTCTGTTATCAAGGAGTATTTCAGAGAAGAACATAACCACTTAGGAGAAAGGCCCAAATCAGAAATGATATTAATGCTGCTCTCTCCTTTCCAAAAAAATTAGCCACATAATACAAATTTTGTGGTGAAGAGACAGGAGGGAGACGGGAAGAAGAAAAATATTCTAGAATAAAAAATATGCAAACTATTGCTCAGTAACGAAGCCCTCCAGGGACCTGAGGAAAATGCTGCTTTTCAGGAAGCAACATACCCATCTCTGGGACATCGGGTCACTAGGAGAATATATGGGGCCATCCAGGGAGGGTCAGAGGTGAGAAGATGCTGTCCCAGGAGGGAGCTCTGCCTGGGTACACAGCACCGCAAACCTGCCTGTACTCTCAGGTGACATCCATTGAAAGGTAGCCCCTGAACAGGATGGCTCAGATCTGTAGGCACCCAGTGGGACTTGGGAAGAAAACTCACAGAACACTTACAATTAGATAAATCCTATTGAAAACAAACATCATAAATACTCAAAACTCATTGATTTCTACTTATTTTACTGTGTTTTACTTTTATCTGTGCCCTGGAGGTTATTTTTATGATAGAAATATTATACAATAGTGGGCTACTATGTGTCTTGTCCCAATTTTGTATTCAGTGACATCCCTATGGTAACTTGAAATTGATCAGGGTAGGAATATTTACACTGTGGAAATCAGCAAATGCTGCAAATCAGCACTTGATTTATTGTTTTGTTGACTATCTGGACTTAAGAAAGTGATGGAGAAAATGTTTACCAATGTAGATTAAGCTTAAAAGGGTGTCATGTCTGTAGCTGTTACATTGTGAATAGCACAATAATTTGAGGAAATATTCTCTCACTATTTGAAAACTATTAATATTATCTGATTCAGCAAAGACGTCACTCATGTCATTGATGAATGAATATAGTTCTGACACATGTCTTCGTTTTTCACTTTTGTTCTGCTCATTAATGTAAATGAAAATATCAACCACTATTCATGTCAGAACTGTACTTGTTCATCACATCACTTGCACCCTCGGATGGGTATTTAGTCAAAAATCTGCAAAAACCTTTTGAGAGAATCAATTGACTATGTGGAATTACAATCAAGAGTTTTGCTAATTTCATTTTTACTTGTAAATTATGTGCTATATATCCTTTAAATCAGTAAAATTTATAATAAACTTATTACACATAAGTTAACAGCTTATACATACAGGTAGCTTCTCCTCCCACCCCCGGCTGATCGTTAACTACTGGCCAGCACATCACTGCCTTAATCACTTTTACAAATATAAACCAGTGAACTTTTCCTTGGGAACTCCAAGGAGAAAGCAAACTTATTCAGGAGCTTATCTTACCTAGATTAGGGGCATCCTGAGTAAAGAGCCCATATCTGATTCAATCCTTTGCTGTTTTGCCCAGCACAGAGCCTGTATTCAGCAAGTGCTCAAAAAATGCTGAACAAATAAATAATATATCTCAGTACAAGCATGTCAACTAATTGTTAGTTCCATAAAATACTCATGGCAAGAGTAAAACACGGGAAGAACAAAAAATAGAGCAAAAAAAAAAAAAATGTAAGCTCCTTTGTCCCTTATAATTTGGAACTAGCAATTTGGATGTGATTTCTGGGATGCAATGGTTGCTTTATCTGCAAGAAGCTCTCTTAGTGTTCACATCTGGGATGGTAGCTGAGCTGGCTCTCCATCCTTCAGCCATCTTTTCTATTTATGGCGCAGTCTTTGAAAGTCACCTTGTGTTTGGTATGCAGTGCCAGTGTGTTGGAGCATGGTGAAGATTGCGGCTGGAATGAGGCAGGAGAGGCGAGAGAGATGAGAAGGTGGAGGGGAGGTTACACTGGTTATGTAACTGGCTCATATCCTTGTTAGGTGCCTGCAACTGTGCTGCATACTGTACACACGGTAGCTTATTTAAACCTCACAACTAGCTTTATAAGGCCCTATTACCAGTCCCATTTTACATTTAAGAAAATTGAGTCTTCAAGAGGTTAAATAACCAGACCAGTCTGTAGCAGAGCTAGGATGC
>RJWJ010043826.1:0-12437 GCA_004363605.1 Indri indri | reverse complement strand
TCTCTTAGTTTTCCTTCATCTGAGGTTGTCTTCATATTGCCTTTAGCACTATACATAGTATTCTGGGTTGACGGTTGTTTTCTTTTAATACCTTAAAAATGTTCCACTGTCTCTGGCTCTATGGATTCTAGGTGGAAATCCATAGTCATTTGTATGATTTTTTTCCCCCAATATATAATGCGTTGTTTTCTAAGGTTGCTTTCAAATGTTTTTTTCTTCATCTGGTTTTCTTTTTTTGGTTTTCAGTAGTTAGATTGTGATATGTGTAGGCATGGTTTTCTTTGAGTTTATACTCTTTGGGTTTTGATGATCTTCTTGAATCCATAAAATTATGTCTTTCTCCAACGTTGGAAACTTTTTATTAATTATTTATTCAAATTATTAATTATTTCTTCAAATACTTTTTCTGCATTCTTTCTCCTGTCCTGCTGGGACTCCAAAGACCCCCACATGAGACTTTTGGTATTGTTTCAGTTTCCTTCTTTTTTTTCTTTCTTTCTTTTTTCTTGAACTTATTTTACAGAGTTTGTTTCACAGTTTCCTAAGGCTCTGTTCATTATTTTGTCATTTCCCCCATCTGTTGTTCAGATTGGACCATTTGTTCTCATCTATCTTCAAGTTCACTCTTTCTCTATCATGTCTGTTACTTCATTGAGCCCATCCAGTGAAGTCTGGAGTTTCAGCTATTGTTTTTTTTCAGTTCTATGCCTCTGTTCCTGGAGAGGCACGGCAAGGTGGAAGCTGGCAGAGACCACACCCCACTCCTCCACGCACCGGCTGAGTGACCTCAGGCCAGGCACGACCCTCTCTGAGGTTTAATTTTCTCTCCTGACACTTGGGGATAACAAGAATTTTCTCCCTTCCCCTCAATACACACACAGGTCCCTGAGGTGATTAAGAGAGGTAATGAGTGTGGGAGCTTCGCAGGGCCACTGTTAAATTGCGGGGACTGCTCTGGGTCCCTTCCAGGCTCGTGACTCAGCGCCCTTTGATTTGCTGGTTCTGGAAGCCTCCTGGGAAGGTGGCCCTGGTCACCCAGGGACACTACCGCCCCTCAGGTGAGGAGACGTGACGAATTAGCCGTGTCTCCTGCTTTGCTTCGCTGTCGCATTTAATGCGGGCTCCCAGCCTGGCCACTCAGCCACCGCCACCGAACACGTCACTCGGGGCTAACACCCGGCTCCTTCCCACTAATGAGGCTCCGCTCGGAGACTCCGGCCCTCACCCCAATCCTGTTTCTCTTTTCCCTTCCTGTCACTTCCAGGAGAAAGGCGGTTTTCAGGTTATCTGCCACCCAGGGGAAAAGTTAAGCCTCGCCGAGGCGAACTTCTCTAAGGGGCCCTCTTTCTGGCTGGACCGTTTCTGGGCTGCAGCGTCCTGGCGGCGGTCCTGCGGTGCCGGCCCCTGCGCTCGGCTGCGTCACGTGACCTGCAGGAGCTCCGACGCTCAGGGCTTTGGGATGTCGACTGGAGGAGTCCTTGAGAAGGAGGGGGTGCTGTTGACAATTCACCGTATGGGAAATGTAAGACCAGTTAAATACAACTTTGAACCACACTCAGGACATTATTTGCCAAATAGTCCAGGTGCTGCCCTGCATTTCCCAGCATCCCTTGCAGTTGAGTTCACACCATGTGACTAGTTCTGACCAATGGACTGTGAGCAGAAGCAGCATGCGTCACCTCCAGGTTGAGGTGGCCAAGAACTAATGTGACTCTTCCATCCCTGTCCTCCCATGCAGTGGTGACCTCAGGGGCTGCCTGTTCCGGACGGCGTAGCTACACGATGGGAAAAAATTTTTTATTGTGTTGAGACATTGAGATTTTGGGGTTTGTCCATGGCGATGGCCAGTATTACGGACCCTGACTGAGACCCTGTGAGAATGTAAGCTCCACGTGGACAGGGACCTTGTCTGACTGGTCCACCATATGGCACCAGTCATAGCAAAGCACGTAGAAGCTGCTAAATAAAAGTGTAGGAAGGACTGGATGAAGTCTCTGTACAAATTTCCAATGTTTCCTCACTAGGCAACCAGTGAAAACCCTCCATCCAGGTATGGCCCGGACAGTGGTCTCCAGTCTTCTCTTCCTTCTCGCCTGGTTCCACAGTTTCTGGGTTCCATGGGTCCTCGCTTTTAAGAGTTCCTGCTGCTCTTGCTCATACTGCCCTGTCTCCTGATGTCACTTCCTTATGACACAGGCTTTTTCTAGCATTTGCCCTAAATCCGAATCTTTGTCAACTGCACTCCTGAGGAGCACATTCGCACCCTATGAAGTCTCTGCCCTAATCAATTGCATAGGCGCTTCTCTTCCACTTTCCCCAGTAGTTTTGGTCTAAGGTCCACATGGGAATTTGACACCTTGATGTTGGAATCAGGAGAGGTTGCCCCACGAATGCTCTGCAGCTAGCCCCGATCCAGTAGATGTGGCCAATGCCACTGCATCATTCTTCACCGGATCATCGTCACCTGCTTCTAAACCTATCACCAGGCTCAAGTTTTGTGTCCCCAAATCAACCTTCCAGACTGTTGCTATGGTTTGAACATGATTTGTCCCCTCTGAAACTCATGTTGAAATTTGATTGTCCTTGTGGCGGTGTTGGGAGGTGGGGCCTAATGGGAGGTGTTTGCATCACGGCAGCGGATCCCTCATGAACAGATTAATGCTGTCTTGTGGGAGTGAGTTCTTGCCCTCGAGGGACTGGGTTGGCTCCCATGAGAGTGGGTTGTTACACAGCAAGCTTCCTTCTCACATTTGTTTTCCCTTTTGCACATGCCCTCTGGCCTTTCCGCTTCCCTGCTGTGTCTTGATGCAGCACGTGGCCTTCATCGGAAGCCAAGCAGAGGCCAGTGCCATGCTCTTGGACTTCCCAGCCACCAGAGTTGTGAGCTAAATAAACCTCCTTTCTTTATAAATTACCCAGTCTTGGGTATTCTCTTATAGCAACATGAAATTGACTAAGACAACTGGCCAAGAGGCCAGTTTGTCTAAAATCAAATCTGACTCTGTCGCTCCACTGTTGAAGAACAGTGTAGTGGCTAGGAACATGGATTTTAGAACCTGAGCACCCCAGTTCAAATCACTCTTCCACAACGTAATGGCTGTGTGGCCTTTGGAAATTTCCCTGAACTCTCTCTGCCTCGGTTTCCACATCTGTTAATGGAGATGATAGTGAGCCTCCCAGGCTTCTTGTAGGATTAAATGTGTTAATACATATGGAGTAATGAAGTTCAGGGAATGGATGGTTTAAAGATCCCAGGTAAAAGTCTCTGAGGCCTGGTGTTTGAGGCTGTTTACCTCGGGGCCCCTGCTGAGCTCCCCATCTCTTCTGCCGCTCCTCACCCTGATCCTCCAGCTGCCCGACTAGTTTCGGACACACTTGGCCTTGCTGTTGCCTCTGCCTGGACTTGGTCCCTGTCTCACTGTGAAGGTCCAGCTCAGGGACACCCCACCCAGGAAGCCCTCTGCACTAGTCAGCTTGGGCTGCCACACACACACACAGACACACAGACACACAGACACACACACACACACACACACACATGCACACAAATGCCAGAGGCCAAGCAGCTTGAACACAGAAACATATTTTCTCACAGTTCTGGAGGCTGAAGTCCAAGATTAAGGGGTCTGCAGGTTTGTTATCTCCTGAGGCCTCTTTCTTCGGCTTGCAGACGGCCGCCTTCTTGCCGTGTCTTTATGTGGTTTTTCCTCTGTGCTGTGCATGTCTGTTTAAATTTCCTCTTCTCAGATGGAGGAGTTTCCTGTCTACTCTAAAGACCTCATGTTAACTTATAATTAAGTTCTTTAAAGAACTTATAGTTAAATACAGTTACATTCTGAGGTACTTGGGGTTAGGACTCCAATATGTGAATTTTAGGGGGGACGCAGTTCAGCCTGTATCACTGTCTCTCACACTCTACACCCTGCTCCCCCTCCACTGGGATCCCGCACCCCTCTGTGACATCGCCGTAACAGCCCTTAACACTGTAGGATGGCGAAATGCATTCACTCAGCGATCTTTACGGAGCACGTACTGTGTGCCAGGCACTGTGCTGGGAACTGGGGAGGGACAGCAGAGAAGGGCCTCCCGTCCTTGCTGCCTCAGAGCAGAAGCCCTGGAGGTGGAGGCAGACGAGGAGCAAGGCGATGCGCATGAGAAAATGGACAGGGGACGGCTCTATAAACGCCTAGGACAGGAGGACCTGAGCCAGGTCGGGAGGTCAGAGAGGACCATGGCAAAGGCTCCTGGCAGGTGGCAATAGACGTCCACCCCATAATGGGCAGGGCAGCAGTCAGCATTTACCGAGCCACTGCTCTGCACATGCCACCTTGCTTAGTACTCACTGAGCCCTGTGGTCCCCATTTTCCAGATGATGAAATTGGAGTTCAGGAAGGCTAAGCGATGGCTCCAGGCTGCGTGGCTAGCAGGGGCAGGGCCAGGGCTCCAGTCAGGTCTCAGTGATGCCGAAGCTGTGCCCTTATTGCATCCGGGCACTTACCCGCCCCACCCCACCCCTCCACCTCATGTTTGCCTCTCAGCCCTTCCCCTCTGCTGATGCCTGTCCCCACACTCACATACCCAGTTTTGAGCTTGCTCAGTCTGTCAACACTGCCCTCTCTGGGCACATGCCTGGCCCCCAGCTACCCAAGCAGGGGTCAGAGCAGCCTGTCCATCCTTTCCCCCATGTCCTGCTATGGGCTTGGACTTCCCTCTGATCAGAGCTCACATGCTGGCCAAGCCATCAGCCCTTGTGGAAATAATGTTGAGGTCTGAGGGCCCAGTAAAGGCACTGGTTTCTTTTCCCGGGTCCAGCTAACAGGATCCAGGGCGTGTTGAATGGAAACGAATCTCCCTTTATCACTGATAAAGCTGGAGATGGGGGCTCACCCCTGTGGGCATGTGGACCCTGTTGTGGACCTCAGGGCCAGACAGGGAGGGATCTACCATCGGAGACACGCTGACCCCCCAGGCTCCCCCATGGTCGGGGTGTGGGGCTGCTGCTATAACCCTCTGGCCATGGAAGAGCAGGGCAGGTATGAGCTCCCTGGGCAGCCAGGCTTCCGAGACACAGAGAGAAGGCTGGGCCCTGGGAGCTTGTCCTGCTCTGCCTCAAACTTGCAGCCTCTGGGCAAGTGCTAGGGTGTCTGGGGGAGTCCCTCCCTGGGGAAACTGGGAATGGAGTCGGGGAGCCTCCCCAACCTCTATGTAACAAAATAACAGTGCAACCTCCATAGAGCATTGCTCTGTGCCAGCCAGGCTGTCACTGTCTTACCTGGGGGCAATGAGGCTTACAAATACAGACTCACTCACCTGAACCCCCAGGAAGTGGGGAGTCAGGAAGTGAACCCAGGTCTGACCCATACCCTTGCTCTCACCCCACCCACCATGACCACGCCAGGCCTGGGCCCTGCTGGCCTCGCCCCTGCCTCCTGGGCCGGATCACTCGGTGTGGACAGCTCTGACCATCAGAAAGTGCTTCTGCCCTTTGAATTCCCAGCTGCCTCCTGGTGGATTCTACCAACCAGTCCTTGTTTTGCCCTCTGGAGCTGCTCAGTGGGTTTAATCTCCTTAGTAACTGCAAAATAAATTTAATAAACTCCACTAAAGTGTGTAATCTCATAGTCAGGATGCAGAATTTCTGTGCTTTGGACTTTTTTCCATAATTACTAGCACCATGGAAATTGTAGGGATTAGAAACTCAGTGGAAACGAGGACAGATTGTGTCGCCAAGAAAGTTGAAATGAACAGGAACGTGGCACAATAAGGCAGGCTGGGATTTGCATTAAATTAAGAGGCAGGTCCAGGCCCATTAACTCCATGGGGACAGTGACCTTCTAGGGTTTGCTTAGGAAACTGGGAAGGGTGGGAGGGAGTGTGCGTGTGTGGGTGTCAGGTATTGTGAGCTGGCGGCAGCCTCTCTTTGAAAAATCAATCAATTAATTGATTCATATCTCGGAGTTCATGTGGACTCACCCCATTTCAAGGTTGGATAGCGTTCCTCCTCTGTCACCCCTTCCCTACCACCCTCCATCCTCAGGAAGTGACGGACCAGCCCAAGGTTACCCAGCTGGTCCATGCGAACCTGGGCCTAGGAAACGGGCTTTCTGACGCTATGTCCAGTGACCTTTGCAGTGTACCTGGTCTCAATGAGCTTTGGGGAAAAAATGTGGGCTACCAGACTGGCATCAGGTTGATAGGAAATGCGATTTTGGCAAAAGAAGATCCTTCTTCACATACCCCTGCGTGGTCCACCAGAAACAGTGGGGAGTGTGTGAGGAGCAGAGCCTCCTCCTCCACCCTGTAACCGCACCGCCCAGCGTGCACACGGCAGCACACCCAGGGCACACAGTGTCAATTGATTTCAGCAAAAGCGGCCACAATTCTCCAGCTGCTGTGGTCTGGGTGTGGTTTATCTCCCCCAAAACTCATGTTGGAATTTGATCCCCGATGTGGCAGTGTTGGGAGGTGGGGCTGAGTGGAAGGTGCGTGGGTCACGGGGGTGGATCCCTCGTGAATAGATTAATGCCCTCCCACAGGGGTGAGTGAGTTCTCTCTCTTTTGGGAATGGATTAGTTCCCATAAGAGTGGGTTGTTCGAAAGAGTCTGGCTTTGGTTTCTCTCTCTTGCTTCCTTTCTTGCCAAGTGATCTCTTTGCACATGTGTGCTCCCGTTCTGCTTTCCCCATGAGTTGAAGCAGCCTAAGGCCCTGACCGGATGCAACTGCCCAATCTTGGACTTCTCGGCCACCAGAATCATGAGCCAAATAAAAACCTGTTTTCGTTATAAATTACCCAGTCTCAGGTGTTCTGTTACAGCAACACAAAATGGACCATTGGTACCGGGAGTGGGGTGTTGCTGTAAAGATACCTGGAAATGTGGAGGCAGCTTTGGAACTGGCTAATGGGCAGAGGTTGGAAGAGCTTGAAGGAGAAGGCTAGAAAAAGACTGTGTTTCTGTGAACAGAGCATTAAGGATGTTGCTGGTGGGGGCTTAGAAGATGAGCTGGAATCTCTTAGAGATTGGTTAAGTGGTTGTGACCAAAATGCTGAAAGAAATATGCACAGTAAAGGCCCATGTTGATGCGGTCTGAGATGGAAATGAGGAACATCTTATTGGAAACTAAAGTAAAGGCCATTCTTGTCACCTTACAGCACAGAACTTGGCTGCATTGTGTCCATGCTGTAGGGCCCTGTGGAAGGGCAAATTTAAGAGTAATGAATATCTGGCAAAAGAAATTTCTAAGCAGCAAAGCATTCAGGCAGTTGCGTGGTTACTTCTAACTGCTTAAGGCGAATTGCTCAAGAAAAGAAAAACAGAGCAGCAATATTTGGAAAATTCACAGCCTGGCCATGTGGCAGAGAATGAAGGCGTATTTTCAGGACAGGAATCCAAGGGTGCAGCCTAGAGACTCTTTGCTAAATAGATTGGTATAGCTAAAAGGGAGCCAGGTGCTAACAGTCAAAACAAGGGGAAAAAGGCCCTGAAGGCATTTCAAAGATCTTCAAGGCCATCTCCCAGAGGCTAAGGAGGACAGAATGGTTTCTGGGGACAGGCCCAGGGTACCGCTGCCCTGAGCTGCCCACATCCTGGTTGCTGTGGCTGGCGCAGTCATGGCTCAAGCAGCCCCAGGTGTGACTCTTGCTGTAGCTCTGGAGAGCCCAAGCAGTAAGCCTTGGAGGCATCCGTGTCCATGGGGTACGAATTTTCAGGCATGCAGAATGTAAGAGCAATGGGGGCATGGTGGCTTTCACCCAGATTTTAGAGTATGTTTTGGAAAGCCTGGGAGCCCCCGCAGAGACTTGTCACAGGGCTAGAGCCACCACAGAAAGCCTTTACTAGGATAATGCCAAGTGGAAATGTGGGGTTGGAGCTTCCACAGAGAGTCCCTACTGGGGTCATGCCTAGTGGAGCTGTGGGAACAGAGGTGCTGCTGGGACCCCAGAACTATGGAGCCTTTGGCAGATGCAGCTTCAGCCTGGAAATCTGCAGTCATTCGACTCCCCTGTCAGAGCAGCCACATGTGAAGCCACGGGGGCCAGGGCTGCCCCAGGCCTTGGGAGCTCATTCCTTGTACCTGTGTGCCCAGGATGCAGGACATGGAGACAAGGGAGATTATTCTGGAGCTTTAAGATTCGATGTCTGCCCTGCTGGATTTCAGACTTGCTTGGGAACCATTATGCTTTTCTTCTTTTGGCCAATTTCTGCCTTTTGGAATAGGAATGTTTACCCAATGTCTATCTCACTATTGTATCTCAGAAGTAAAAAACTTGTTTTTGATTTTACAGGTTCATGGATGGAAGGAGCTTGCCTTGAGTCTTAGATGAGACTTTGGACTTTTAAGTTGATGCTGGAACAAGTTAAGACTCTTAGGACTATTGGGATGGAAGGATTGAATTTTGCATGTGAGAAGGATATGGGTTTTAGGGGGCCAGGGGAGGAATGCTATGATTTGGATGTGGTTTGTCTCTGCCAACTTATGTTGAAATTTGATCCCAATATGGAAGGGTTAAAAAGAGTCTCGCTTCCTCAGTCTCTCTTGCCATATGATCCCTTTGCACATGCCAGCTCCCCCTCTGCTTTCCTCCACGAGTTGAAGCAGCCGGAGGCCCTCACCAGAAGCAGCTGCCCAATCTTGGACTTGACAGTCACCAGAATCATGAGCCAAAATAAACTTCTTTTTGTTTTAAATTACCCAGTCTCAGGTATTCTGTTATAGCAATGCAAAATGGAATAAGACACCACCCCTCCCTGGAAGCAAGCCCTTTGCAATGTGACTTTATAGCTTTTCCCATCAAGTGGTGGAGCCTCTTTCATCACCTCTTGTAATACCTGGGCCAGACTGTGATTTGCTTTGCTCAATAGAATGGGATGAAAATGACAGTGTACCAAGTCAGAGCCTGGGCCCCAAGAGGCCCTGCATTCTTCTACCCAATCTTGGAATCCTACTGCTGCCGTGGGAACAAGCCTGGGCTAGCCTGCTGCAGGACGAGAGACCCCCATGGCTTAATCACCCCCGTTGCCCCAAATGATAGTCAACTAACCACTCATCTATTTGAGTAAGGCCATCTAAGACCAGCCAGCTCCAGGTGACCTGCCAACTGACCCGAGACAGAAGAGCAAGTCCAGCTGAGATCAGCTGAGCCTGTCCAGACCCAGCTGTGCTGTAGACTCGCAAGCTTTTTGTGGTTATTGTTTTAAGCTGCTAGGTTTTGGAGTGTTTTTTATGCATCTGTGACTAACATGCACTGTCTCAGGTGTTCCCTTCAATAACTTTCTGTGATAACAATGATTCCCATTTTACAGATGGGAAAGTTGAGGCTCAGAGAAGTAAAGACTTGCCTGAGGTTACCCTGCTGTAACAGGCTCCCATTGAACAAATTTCAGTGACCCCCTAAATAATCCTCTCCCTTAACTGTTAATAACTAATTGACCTGTTGAGTTGTTTCCCAGAAATGGATATTCTGTGAGACAATGGAGTTGAGATTCCAAAGGCCCCTGAACAAGATTCCTGTTGCCAAGAATCACCGTCCCCCACGACCTGCCCAGTGCACAGGTTAAAAGCCCATGATGTCTCTTAGTCGGAGAGACGAATCTGAGGCAGCTTCTCCTGTTCTCCCAGCAAGATGTCTGTCATACTAAAAATTCCTTTCTTCCTTGGCAGTCCTCATTGTCTCAATAATTGGATCTGTGCTATGAGCAACTGGATCTGAAACCCCCTTACATTTTTGACAACACTGCTAAGTAATTGCAGAGCTAAAATTCAACCCAGGTCTTTCCGATTCCTCTGTCAATGTTCGGCATAGCTGAAGAATCTCAGATACTGGAGTGGAAAACAGGCTGCATTTCAATTGCCGATGTCAGGCAATGTCTTCCTGTAACGTCGTCTTGAAAAGGGGCAGGGAAAACAGAGAACTGTGATTGATTTGTGGTTTGCCATGCATGGGTGGTGCCCACGGAAGCAGCAGTGGGAATGTTGTGCATTCTCAAATATACACAAACTCAAAGTATTAATATGAGAGAATTTTGGCTGACATAGCAGGATTTGTACCGGAGGCAGGGCAGGGTCCCTACGAGGACCACCTGCTCTTACCTAAGATGACCATTAAGTTGTGCTCTCTGCTCAGGCCCCGGGTCCTCTAGTTGTTAGCCCCGCTGCCACCACTACCCAGACCAGGGTGACACAGTCTTGTTCACTTACCAGGGTAGGTGTTAGGATTACAAGAGATACGTATGAGAAAGTATTTCATTTCCAGGTAAAAGTGATGGCGTCTGACATTTGAATCCCACTCCTCTCTTGAAATCAACCAAATGCAAGAAAACAAAAAAGTGGATATAGGGGAAGTAGTTTTTTCTTAATTTTTATTGAAACCAGACATTACCACAGCTCCAAACCACAGACTTTGAAGCCTTCCTCCCAAATACTGTGACATTTAGATCAGAACACAGAGGAAACTGAGAACGCATGCAGACTGCCTGGTATGTTTTGCAGATAGGAAATCTCAGGCTTTGTGGGACACATCCCAGAGTAATTTTCCCAGACCTGGAAACTTTATCCAAGAATCCTTGGCTTAACGCACTGAGCCCCAGACACAGAAGCCTAGAGGGTTTGCTGGGGCCACTGGGATGTCAACGCGGAGCTGTGCTCCCATGGCAAAGGGAACTGCTGTGGTCAGAGTGTCTCAGATGACAAGCACGGATGGAAGCTGCCGACCGCCTGAGGCCATCCTCCCATCCCTGCCCACACGTCCTCCCACAGAGAACCGACCCCAGCCAGAAATGAGTTAAAACCAAACCAGCACAGAAGCTATGCACTGATGCTGCAGAAAGGGAGAAAGAGAATATAGACAAAGGCAGATGAAGAAAACACACCACGGGAGGAACCGCCCAAAGAAACAGGGAAAACCAATTGTTCTTCATAATCTCAAATAGCTTCAGATGACACGCTGTCTCTTTAAAAAGACTCAAGAAATATGAGGATTGAAAGAAGTGCTTATAAAATAACAGCATGGGATGAAAATCAAGCTGGCTGTTCTTAGGAATAAAATTAAATATATCTCTATCTATATATCTATATCTAGATCTATCTATATAGATATAGGTAGATAGAGAGAGAGTTGGGGAACAGAAGAGATTAAAACCACATTGGAAACATCAACAAATAAAATGAGTGTGGCTACACCACACTAAGGAACGTGGTAGATAAGCTATCGAAAGCCACACAACAGTAAAGAGAAAAGAACATTGTTTTTTTGGTTAAAGATTAGAGAGATGAGAGGCATAAAAGACAGACAAAGGTTATCCAATGAATAAACGTTCTATGGGACGAGAGATGTGAAAATACTCAAAGATGTACTAAAATGAAAGTATGGGCATAAAGACAGGAATCTGCAGGTCAGAGGTTCGCACAAAGCAGGGCAAATTAGGCGAATACAAACATCTCCTTTGCACTCCGGACGGCAGCGGAACGAGCCTACAGAGTTCCGAGCGGAAGGAAAGATGACCCCCTGGTTTCACACCCAAGCAGGTTGTCTTTCAAGTAAGAGGCGATGGAGACATTTCCAAGTACGCAGAGCTCGGGAAATACAATATGCGTGAGTTTCCCCAGGAAAAAAAAATCTATTAACAAAACTTTGAGATTGAAAAAGAACAAAGGAAAGGCCAAAATATGGTTAAAAATGAAAATAAAAAGAAAGAAAGAAGGAAGAAAGGCAGGCAGGCAGGCAAAAAGGAAGGTCGGTTTTTTGCAGAGAACCGGTTGCATTTAAATGCAGAACCCATCCTAAATTGCCGTGAGATTTGTGCTTCCAGAACATCGTGAAATATTATAAACCCTGGCAAGATAATAATAATGTTATAAGAAACTATATAAGTGTGCTAATTTCCTAACATTTATTACCAGTGAATTAATCCGTCAAGTTTAAAATCAAAACAGTTATTTTTTTAAAAGCATGACCACAGTATCTCAATATTTTGTAAGCTTTTTTCTTTTTTGTTGTAAAAGCATTCTTAGGGAAAAAAATCTCTTATGAAGCAACACTTACCTGAAGTTAATATTTATTTCAGTTTTACCCCAATTTCCAATTCTTCCGTTAAATTAAATAAAATCATATCTAATACCCTTTTATTATAAATAACATGCACAATATAATTCCATTTTCCTTATTCACCTGTCTCTTCTTCTATTCTAGGCATGTGCACAGAGAGGTGCCCAGGATGAGATTCATGAAATAGGAAAACTCCCTTTTATGAGGAATATTTATTGCTCGAATGTTTTATTCTGTACATTTGCCATTTTTACAAAATCAAAATTCATTCTTTTTTATTATTTTGGTCAGATTGTGTCTTGCTCAGTGCAAAGCTGGTATTTTGACAGAAGTGGGGTATTAGGAGATATCTTTGCACGAAATGTAAGAAGATGTGAGGGGGCTGCAACTCTG
>RJWJ010043825.1:0-12436 GCA_004363605.1 Indri indri | reverse complement strand
TATAACCTAAAAATATATAAAGAAGTCTTAGAATTCAACACTAAGAACAATTTGATTAAAAAACAAGCCAAAGACCATAATAGACACCTCAGCAAAGAAGAAACACAGATGGAAAATAAGCATATGAAAAGATGTTCCACATCATATGTCATCAGGGAAATGAAAACCAAAACAATAATGGCATACCACCTCACACCTGTGAGAATGGCCAATATCCAGAATACTGACAACACCAAATGCTGGCAAGGATGTGGACCTGCAGAAACTGTCATTCATTGCTGGTGGCAATGTTAAAATGGCACAGCTACTTTGGAAGACAGTTTAGCAGTTTCTTATAAAACAACACGTACTTTTACAATGCAATGTAGCAATTGTGCTCCTTGGTATTTACCAAAATGAGTTAAAAATTTATGTTCACCCAAAGATCTGTACACAGATTTTTATAGCAGCAGTATTTATAATTGACCAAAAAATTAACAATGGATTCTCAGTGTTTCCTATACCTGTAAGTGTAGCTATGCCATTATTAATGATGAGAAGGATGCTGACTAGACTGGCCTTCTCATTTTTTACCTCTTAAAATCTTACTTATAAATTGAGACCCTTTTCAATTTCATCAACACTCCAAGATTTAGTCCTCCTAACAGGCAATATTGATGCCTATCTTTTCATGGTTTTAGGAATAGCATGAATATTGTCCTTATCATGTTATGTTATGATCATTTACCTAATAATACATTCCCTTTGAACCAGAAACTGCATAATATCATCCCTGTGTAATAACCACTCATTTATCATCAGATACTCACCAGTTTTCAGTGAGTAATTGAAAGAGTTTTATACTGAGTTGTCTATTTGATGATTTTTCTTACCATCAAGAATTAGTCAAAATAATCACTCATATATTTAAAGATTATAGCATTGAAGTTGTAGTTCTTTTAAGTAATTTTTTTAAAATAAAAAATTTGGACCTATGAACCATACACGAATCATTTCTGGGGCTCGCAACAGATATAAATTGCTTTTGAACGTGGATGATATTCCTCTACTGCTTTCCCTTCTGTAACTTTTCTATTTTTGCAAATGGCCAATCTTTTCATGATTTCCATAACAGTACTTGACATAAGGTTGTTTTGGGGAGGTAGAGGATGCATTCAATGGCCTAATTAATTACATACTTGGAAGTATGGCTCCGCTTACAATTGTGTCCTACATCATGGCACTTTACTCCTAACTGAAAATTTAATCGAGCAGGGGTAATGCAGTTTAAGTAAGGTAATGTTTTAGATAAGAGTAAGTAGAACTTAAAAAGAAGATAAACACACCATTCTAATTGAAAAATAAGGTGTCTTTATATAGTTAGAAGCAAATGAAAATAAAAGCACACTTGTGAGTTAACGTAGCATATCTGCACTTTAAAACGGAAAAAAGAAACAGATAAGAAGACTTAAGAAAGCTTTTTCACATGAGAGTCTCTTCTACTCTTTAAGCATTATCTGCTATGTAATGCTATAAGGACAAACTCATAGAGTACAAATCAACTTCATGGGTGTCATTGCTTCTCAGATTTTATGTGAAGCCACAGGGAAAAATATTACAAAATGATCCATAACATTTTTTTTCCTCTCATGATGAATTATTTTTCCTGAATCCATTCTTTCATTCACAATTGATAAATACGCACCTAAGACTGGTTTTGTATTAAAATACAATTTTGTTTTCTTAGCCAAAAAAGAGGGATTATGAACTCATGAACCTTTGCACTGTTGTAAATATTAAGCTTAGGAATTTAGCCAGATGGGCCATATAAAGCAAAAGGATGCACTTCGAGATCCCTGCACCTCTCATTCCACCCCTCAGAAGGGAATGAGCCCACAAAAATCTATCCTATTTAGCTGCTCCAACAAAAATCATAAAATATGTATTTCATCTGTTATTGAAATTATATTTACATGTGCTACAATGGATATCTGTTTAATTTCTGTTTATATTCTTTTTATAGTTAATCAATATAGTCTTCCCCAAATATGAATAACATCATCTACCTAGCATTTGCATTACAATTTTAGAAATACAAACATTTCTCTTTATGGGATTAACCCTCAAAACTGACACATTGTCTCCAAAAACTAGAAAATTCATAGTTAACCTGTCTTTAAAAGTTCCCATAATATCCTACATACAGTGTCCCTAGAGAAAGTATCAGGGACACTTCCTAAGCTGCTGTGGAAAAATAACCCCTAATTCTGGAAACAATTTATTTGATCAGACTCATCTAGGTTTCCATTAGGCAGCTGGAGACATTATGAGCCAAGATTTTTCTCTCCCCAGAGAAAATTCTGTTCCATGCGAGGAGTGACAATGGTTCATAATATCTATTTATTTTGATAAACGGAGGAAAAGATAGTCACCCAAAGCAAAAAGACAGTTTCAAATCACATCCCCCACTTACTAGCTTTGGGAGTTTGGACAATTTTCTTAACCTCTCATACATCACCTGATACTGAAATTAATTACTATGTTAAACATTATTTCTTAAAAAGAATAGTTGCTAATCATCCTAAAATAATGTGGATGTGTACTTCTTAGCTTAGTGTCCTTTACCAAGATGACATTAGAAAACATTTTAACTCTATTCTAAAGGGCTGGATACTCAGCTTTAAAGACTCAGTTCCATCATTCACTAGAAACTGGGGAGCTACAGTTTAATGGTAGTCCAAGATGACAATTATTTTTTATTGGTTTGAAAATGATGTTCTTGGGACATAATTCTCAAAGTGTGTTCTATTTAGAAAATGGATATGCTATCTTCCTAGGTCTTTGGTTTGTAGTGTTAGACTATTCCCAGACCCCAAAAGTGAGCACTACTCCGAGAATTTTGAAAGTGCTCCCTAATGCCAGGAACATAAGTCCCAGCCAGATATAAATTGTTTGTGCTCAGCAGCTTTTCATTTGCAGTGGCCATGGTCTTCGTCTCCCACCCATGTGCATCTGAATATTGTTTTCCTGCAATAGTGACAGGGACTCCAGATGAACTGATCAGACTCTCCTCACAATCAAATCTTGCTTTTTTCCCCACGTTTGTTGAAATTCAAAGATTATTTTTAACAGTAATGTAAATTTTATTCCAGCTAAAATGCAGGTTATACTGCAATTAAGGTAGCATCACATGGCATACTTCTGCACCCATTCCTGAGATATTCTGTTTGACTTCCCCCTGTCTGTTTTATACATCTGTGCAATCTCTGGAACTAGGGGGTCATCTGGGTTGGGAACACATAGCAGTGAACAAATGGATAAAAGAACTTTAGAAATAGTCGAAGCAGGACACCACTGTGATCTTAGTCCAAGAAATGTTGCCCTTACAGTCAATATTTAGATGATAAATTCTCGAAATGCAACCTTAGGTGGTTTGAAGAAGTTATTTATAAAAAAATAAATAATCAAAAAGAATATGCTACCTTGATATGGACTGTCATTAGTTTCCATTTTGGTGACTTGCTGATGAAACATATCATACCCAAATAGGGAGATTTGTCCCATAAATAAAAATATTTTCACTAACTTTTTATTTATAAAACCCTCGTGGCCATACTCTCCTCCTCCCTTTCTTCTCTTACAGAGGTAAGGCTTTTCTAACCTGCAGAACAATCAAATGGTTTGGCCTTGCTATTTGTCTGGCAGATAGCTTTCCAGAGCATCCTAGGTTGTACATCTTATAGTAGCCAAAAATAATCACTGTAAATGTAAGTTATAATTCACATAATGAAAGTACTCCTGGTAGAATGTATAACAGAATGACCTCTGTTTTTCTCGCTACTTTGTCCTGAATACATTAATAATAGCATTTCCTCAAGTAAGACTTTAAATCCAGAAGAGATAAAAGTTGAAATTCCAATTTCCAAGGACTTCTCTTGCACAGTCTTCCCATAATATTTAAAACACTTAAACCCTGAGGGCTCTATATGCAAGTTTCCATGTGAGCACTCCTACTATTTCAAACATACACTTATGTTCACACCCGAGCCCATTTCTTGTCTGCTTTCTCCACTGATACCTTACCTTCCTTTCTGGAAAACGTCAACCCCTTCAGTCAGTAGAGGTTTCATTCTGTGACCTATGTCTTGCGACCATTAATAGCCCTGGCTTTATTATGATAAACATTGATGCCAATTACTACTTTAAGTTTTAACCTCAAGAGAATCCCCTCCTATCCCATAAGTGAGAATTGAAAATGATTATCTCCTTCCAATAGACTTTCATTAATGAGATCTTGGGCTTTAATTAGGCACACTTTTCCCAATGTGTCTGTTTATGAGTAAAATATTGTTAATAGAATACTGAACAAATCTTACTGAAAACAGCTCCAAACTTGAAACAGTCTAAGTATCCATCAACACAAGAACATAAAAACATTTTGATCCAATGGAAGCCCTTCCGCAATAAAAAAAAAAAAAATTTATGATACAGACAAAATTTAGATGACTCTCAAAAACATGTTGCGTGCAAAAGAAGCTAGATACATTGAGTGTTACTATATATATAAAATTCTAGACTAAGCAAAGCTATAATTCTTAGAAATCAGTATAGTAGTTGCATGCAGTAGGAGGTTGTGGTTGACTGAAAAAAACACAGCGAACTGTCCGCGGATATAGTAATACCTAATATCTTGATCTGGGTGGTAGCTAGAGGAATATGTACATACATTAAAATTCCTAAAGCTATACCCTTAGCATTTGTGCATTTTACTGGATATAAATTATACTTCAATAAAATACTGATTATTTTATTGTCAGAGATAATAAGATAGAATTCCAAATTGAATAAAGTTTATTGTTATTACCAGGACTCTGGCCCTACCCTTTTAGAAAAAAAAATGATGTCATTTTTGCCATGAGAAATAATAAATACTTTACCATTCCTCCTAAAGTATTATGAACTTGAACCAATTCTAAGAAATGAGATTGTGGTTTGCTAGGGTCCCTCCTTTCAGTTTTCCCAGTTATTCCTGTCAAACATATTTTCTACTAACTTCAAAGTGAACAATATTGTAGCTAGCCTTTGATGATTAGCAGAAATATTTAAAAATATATAGGGGTGTAATTGTTGGTACCCCCTCTACCCCTTATTTATTTGTTTATTTGTTTACTCACATGCTAGATGTTATATAAAATAAGCGTTGGATATTTGCTCTTAGAGAGAAGTCTTTCTTCATCTCTGCATATTTATAATTATTATTTTAAGTGACAACATATAGTAATATACTAGGGAAATGGGAAGTATTTCAGGTTTCATGTCATGAGAATTGTTTTATTATGTGACTCTTTGGGACAATACACAAAATCTTCAACTATATTGAATGGGAGTATACATGGAGTTATATATTTAAACATTTTATCAAAATTGTTTTTAATATTTTTTGACACAGGTATAGTAACATATATTCTGTCTTACCAATAAAATGTCAATGTGACTGATAGTTTTTTATGTAAACATAGTAAATTGCAAAATGTTGCATTTATGTTACATTCAAGTGTTGTGAATAAATACTTTTTAAATCGATGTGTTATTTATTCATTATCTCTCACTCCTTTTGCATTTCCTTTATTATGTTTGTCAGTCTTAAGTTCTAGCCAAAAAGTAATGAGGCAAAATGTTTGTTGGTATTTGGATTATCTTAACATGGCTGATGCAATTTGATGTTAACTGATGTGTTCAAAGATGAGATTCAAAAAACGGCACAGAGTCTCTCTCTCTTTTTTAAAAAACATACAAATTATTTGGGTCTAGTTATATAGATACAACTTGATTCATGGTTATAAACATCAACCAGTATGATTAAAAAAAATCTCAAGGAGAAATCCAATATAGAACCCAGTGATAGAGAAGACATATGATCAATTTCTGAAACAAACATAAATGCCTTACGAGTTTTGAAAACAAGCTGTTTATATACTTGATGCTAGTTATGCTATCATTTCATAGTCAGCCTGTGGATAATCTATCAGTCTGAATTATATACAATACTTATTGAAACAATTAAAATGGCTTATCGAGATATGGCATTGGGGGACGCTTAGATGTAATCAATAGAGACTGTACTTTGTTTACTTAAATAGGCTCGTCACATTCTTTAAATTAATATCCTTTGTAATAATAATAAAGCTGAAATTGTGTGCATGCTGTGTGCCTGAGGAACCTCAATAAGAGATCTATAAAACACTTCCAATTTAAGAGTTACATTAGAAGCAACCCCAAGCAATGATGCTTTAGCATGTGCATTAAAGAAAAATAAAGCATAATGTTCATGAAAGACAATGGTTCTAGTCAGTTTCAAAAATGTGAAAGGGAGTAGCTAAAATGGTATGGTCAAAATTGCCAAAACAAAGACAAAGAATCCCTTCAATGGGTGTATGAGTATAGTTACAGAGAATTGAGTAGTCCAACACGCATCATTAGGAATTAAAGTAGTGGTACGGTATGGGCAGCCGTGGCTCACACGGGAAAGTTGTAATTAGTCATTTGACTTTTCTAGTAAAAACACTTCCTCTTTGCCTCATGTGTTGCCTCTGATGATCCCTTTCAGATTTCTCTCTACTCTTTTTCAAAAATATCCTTTTCTCCTGTCTCAGCAAGCTATTTATAGTGCTCTAAAAGTTCTAGATTCTTTTTCTAATGAGTCAAGATTCATCTCTTGCCTCCTGAATCCTATGTATTTCCTATACCCACAAAACATCATGGTTGGATCTACTACCACACATAAAACATGATTCTAAATATTTATATATGTATTTTACCCATAAGAATGTGAACTGTCAATAACAGGAAACAATCTGTTAGATCTATAACTCTAGGACCTACTGTGATGTCTGGATATAGTACATGTTTAACTAATATGTTAATAAATAAAAAAAATAGCCATTGAAAAGCTTATTTTTTCCAAAGTACAACTAGATGAAATGTGAGACTTTGCTAGAACAGGAAAATATTTGGACATCTTTTTAAATGCCGTATTTTTATTCTGAATTAAAAAAAAAAAGCAAAAACCTGCATTCAGGGCAAATAGCAAACATGCACTCTATTTGAGCCTTGAATTTCAAATTTTAAAAAAATACCTGAATGTTATTTAAAAAATAAAATATAATTAAACTCTCATAGGGAAAAACTTCAAAAGTCTTTCTCAACTCTAATGCAAACCAAAACTCTTGGGGGGAGAAAAATGGTGGAGTTAAGGAAGCCTCCTGGTTCCCTGCCTCCAGAGAAAGAGACATAGATGTCGGTCTGCTACACATGACCAGATTGCTCTCCTGCAAAAACAGCAAGGTGAATCGGTGGAGATTCAGTGGGAGACACACAAATATGGAAAAAGAATAAGGCGAATGGGAGATCGGAATGCAAAACCTGGAAAGCGCGGACAGACAATAGAAAGTGGAGCATGAGATGGTGGCGCCAGCAGGGTCAGTAAGTGCACCGGGATAAGTCCCTCACGAGACAGTCTAGCTTCCCCATTGACTTACAAGCCCACCAAGAGGCAGCGACTTGTGTTGAGGTGGATGTAGAATTGTGTCAGGAAACGTGGGGCTCAGTGGTGAGGGAATACGAGCTGGAAGCAGCTTGAACTTCCCGGAGCTCAGTCAGAACTGCACTGGACAGGGGAGGAGCTGGTCTGGGCTAGCTCAGGAGGCAGTTAGGAGTCAGGAAATTGGTCTCTGGCACCCGGCGGGTCCTGAACAGGGAGGTGATTACTGAGTAGAGGACTCTAACCTGGAAACTGCTGCTGTTGATTGGGGCTGCTCAGGGTGGGCCAGTAGAAGCGAGAGCTATTGCTGGTCTGGCATGAGATTGGAGGAGGGAGACATAAAGGAGACAGCGGAGCACCTTGGTGACTCAACTGACTCCCTGATCGGGTACCTCCCAGCCCCTGAGCAGCTCCCTCTGGAGCCAGCGCCCTGGGGGAGGGCCAACGACAGCTCACGGCCCACAGCAGGTCACAGTACTGTGTGGATTGGCTCCTTTCCCCAGCCTGGGAGCCCTCACAACCAGCTTGGCCCTTCCAGGACTTAAAGTCAATCAGCCAGGCCCAATTATTTGAGTGGTGAAATCTGACTGCCTCCTCAGTTGAGAGGGGAAGACGCCTGTGGAAGCTGAAGGTGCTGGGGTGTTGGGCAGACTGGTGAGCCAGCCCCTCCTCCTCGCCAGAGTCTTTTCCGCGGCCTGTGAGCTTCCAGCAGCGAGACATAAAAAGCCACTCCCCCTCTACGACAAGCACCAGTCCCTGGGGCTTTGGGACTGACCAATACAATAGCTGATAGCCCAGTGACTTTGCTTGCCAGACCGGTTCAGGTCATCCTGTAGGATTCCATTTCTGCCTCTAGTCAGCTACCAACATAGAAACCCGCGACTAGGGAATAAAAACCCCAGCAAGAGACCAAAACAAGCTCCGCAAGTAACCCCTCCCATCAAGAGAACCCTGGACAACATACTAGCGGCTCCCTCTAGTGGCAGAACAAAACAAAAGTAACAGCGGACCCAGATGGGAAGGACCCAGCGAAAGATTTCTAGAAGTATGAAAAATCAAATGGAAAGCACACCCCCAAAGAGGAACACCAGCCCTCTAGCAATGAGCACTAACCAGGTCCAGAATACTAAAATGACGCAAGAAGAATTCCAAACATGGATTGTAAGTAAGCTCAATGACTTGCAAGGAAAAATGGATAAACATCACAAGGAAACCACAAAAAAAATCCAGGACTTGGAAGAAAAATTCACTAAATAAATTGAAATATTAAAAAAAATCAAACCGAACTCCTGGAAATAAAGGGCTTATTCAGGGAACTTCAAAACACTGTGGAAAGCCTCAAGAACAGGGTAGACCAAACAGAGGAAAGAATCTCAGAGATCGAAGACAGCTCCTTCCAAATGAGTAAGTCAGTCACAGAGATTAAGCAGAAAATAAAGAAATCAGAAGCAAGTTTACAGGAAATGCAGGACTATCTAAAAAAACCTAACCTGCGATTGATCGGTCTTCTGAAAAATGAAGAAGAAACCACGCAAGGGCTGGATAACCTATTTGAAGATTTAATAGAGGAGAATTTCCCAGGCCTTGCTAAAAATCTAGATATACAGATACAAGAAGCACAGCGGACCCCAGGGAGATTCAATGCAAATAGAAAGACACCACGTCACGCAGTCATCAGATTGACCAAAATAGCCACTAAAGAGGCCCTTCTACGAGCGGTAAGGCAAAAGAAACAAGTAATATACAAAGGAAAGCCTATCAGAATAACTTCAGACTTCTCAACTGAAATTCTACAAGCAAGAAGAGCCTGGGGCCCCATTCTCACTCTTCTGAAACAGAATAATGCCCAGCCTAGAGTTCTGTACCCCGCAAAACTAAGTTTTATATATGAAGGAGAAATAAAGACACTCTCAGACAAACAAAGTCTGTGGGAATTCACCAAGACAAGAACAGCTCTCCAAGAAGTACTCAAAGCTGAATTACACAAGGACCAGCACAATAAACACTCATGAATGTAAAACCACTCAAAAGCTAAAGATCAGAGGCTAGAATCCACAATGGCTCAAGAGAGAAAACGAAGCAACAAAAAGCAACTCAACAGTTTGATGAACAATTTACCCCATTTATCAGTTCTTTCAATAAATGTGAATGGTTTGAACTCACTTCTCAAGAGACATAGACTTGCCAAATGGATAAAAAAATGCAAGACAGGTATCTGCTGTATTCAGGAAATGCATCTAACCTGCAAGGATGCATTTAGACTCAAGGTAAAGGGGTGGAAATCAATATTGCAAGCAAATGGAAGCCAAAAGAAGGCTGGTGTAGCAGTTTTGATCTCAGACAACTTAGTTTTCAAATCAACAAAAGTAATGAAAGACAAAGAAGGCCACTATATAATGGTGAAGGGTGCAGTTCAACAAGAAGACATAACAATTCTAAATATCTATGCACCCAACCTAGGTGCACCCAGATTCATAAAGCAAACTTTACTTAACCTAAATAATTTGATGAACTGCAACACCATTATAATCGGAGATTTCAACACCCCACTGAGAGCACAGGACAGATCCTCCAATCAGAAAATTAACAAAGAAATAACGGACTTAAACAGAACCTTAGAACAAATGGGCCTGACTGACATATACAGGACATTCTACCCAAAAACCACAGAATTTATGTTCTTCTCAGCAGCTCATGGGACATTCTCTAAGATTGATCATATACTAGGACACAAAGAATGCCTCAAAAAATTTTAAAAAAAATAGAAATTATACCATGCATCTTCTCAGATCACAGTGCAATAAAAATAGAAATCAACCCCAGCAGAAACACTCATCTCTATACAAAATCATGGAAATTAAACAACTCCCTGCTGAACAATTCCTTCATAAATGATGAAATAAAAATGGAAATCAAAAGATTCTTTGAACTAAATGACAAAGGTGACACAAGTTACCAAAATCTGTGGGACACAGCCAAAGCAGTCCTGAGCGGAAAGTTTATCTCCATAAATGCTTATATCCAAAAGTCAAAAAGATCACAAACAGACAACGTAATGAATTGACACAAAGAACTGGAAAAAGAAGAACAGACCAACCCCAGATCCAGCAGAAGAAGGGAAATTATTAAGATCAAATCAGAGCTTAATGAAATTGGCAACAGGGAAACTATATGGAAGATTAATAAAACAAAAAGTTGGTTCTTTGAAAAAGTAAACAAAATTGACACACCCCTGGCTAAACTCACGAAAAACAGAAAAGAAAAATCTCTAATAAGCTCCATCAGGAAGAAAAAAGGAGAAGTTACAACCGATGCCAAGGAGATTCAAGATATAATTTATGAATATTACAAAAATCTTTATGCACACAAATTGGAAAATGTGGAGGAAATGGACAAATTTTTAGAAACACACAGCCTCCTTAGGCTCAACCAGGAAGAAATAGAATTCCTGAACAGACCAATATCAAGGACTGAAATTGAAACAATAAAAAACATCCCAAAAAAGAAAAGTCCCGGACCAGATGGTTGCACACCCTAATTTTACCACACCTACAAAGAAGAACTGGTGCCCATATTGCAGAAATTATTCCACAACATCAAGAAGGATGGACTCCTCCCCAACATGTTTTATGAAGCCAACATAACTCTGATACCAAAACCAGGAAAGGATGCATCAAAAAAAGAAAACTACGGACAAATATCCCTTATGAATACAGATGCAAAAATTCTCAACAAAATTCTAGCTAACCGAATTCAGGTGCTTATTAAGAAAATAATCCACCATGACCAAGTGGGCTTCATTACAGAGATGCAGGGATGGTTCAACATACGCAAATCTATAAATATAATTTACCACACAAACAGAAGCAAAAGCAAAAACCATATGATACTCTCAATCGATGCAGAAAAGGCATTTGACAAAATTCAACACCCTTTTATGATAAGGACACTTAACAAAATAGGCATAGATGGGCCTTACCTAAAAATGACACAAGCCATTTATGACAAAACCACAGGCAACATCATACTGAATGGGGAAAAATTGAAAGCATTCCCACTTAGAACTGGAACCAGACAAGGTTGCCCACTATCTCCACTTCTATTCAACATAGTGCTGGAAGTCCTGGCCAGAGCAATCAGGCAAGAGAGTGGAATTAAAGACACACAAATGGGAGCAGAAGAGATCAAACTCTCACTGTTTGCTGACGATATGATACTATATCTGGAAAACCCCAAGGATTCAACCAAGAGGCTACTGGAACTGATAAATGAATTCAGTAAAGGTTCAGGATACAAAATCAATGCACACAGATCAGAGGCTTTCATATACGCCAACAGCAGTCATACAGAAAACCAAATCAAAGATTCAATTCCCTTCACAATAGCAACAAAGAAAATAAAGTATCTGGGAATATATTTAACTAAGGAGGTAAAAGACCTCTACAAGGAGAACTATGAGACATTGGGGAAGGAAATAGCAGAAGATGTAAACAGGTGGAAAACCATACCATGCTCGTGGGTCAGCAGAATAAACATTGCTAAAATTCTATACTACCCAAAGTGATGTACAGATTCAATGCAATCCCTATTAAAATACCAACATCATTCTTCACAGATGTAGAAAAATTAATTCTATGCTTCATATGGAACCAGAGAAGACCCCGCATAGTGAAAACAATTCTAGGCAACAAAAACAAAATGGGAGGCATCAATTTACCAGACTTCAAACTCTATTACAAATCTGTAATATTAAAATCAGCTTGGTACTGGCACAAAAACAGAGCCATTGACCAGTGGAATAGAACTGAGCACCCAGATATAAAACTATGCTCATATAGCCACCTAATCTTTGACAAAGCAGACAAAAACATACACTGGGGAAAAGAATCCTTATTCAATAAATGGTGCTGGGAAAAC
>RJWJ010043824.1:0-12405 GCA_004363605.1 Indri indri | reverse complement strand
GCGTTGACTTGCGTGAAGAAGCTAAATAATATTCACTTAAAAGAGCATTAAATTGTGCAGAACCGTCATGAGCAGTCAATAAAGGCTTCATGTTAAACAGAATTTAAAGGGATGGTATTTGCTACTTTCCTCTCTTGAGAAACATATGCTTTTAAAAAGTATTTCCTACCTTTGAATTCCCTGCGACTAGAGTGGTTTTGACAATTTTCTGATTTGTTTAAAAGGAACGATTATAAAACTTCGTTAGAGGCATTTGCGTTCATTTAAAAGGGGGTGCATCTTGGATCCTGCCACTGTCATAAAGGGAAAAGAGACAAGAGACTAATTAAGTAACAAAGGCTCCGCCAGAAACCTCGGTTCCAGAAGCATAATCTCCCCTGCCAGGCGCGGGGCAGATGACTGGCTGCGCGCTTGCTCCGGCCTTCTCGGCCTAATCCTCCCTCCTCAGCAAGAAGCATTCCGACAGTGTCTGGAATAATAATGTAATTATGGACAGCTAAAACACCTCATCCATGAAGGACGAGGATTTGGATCCTTTCAAATATGGGAAAGAGAATCAAAGGCAACAAAGAGTGGGTCCTTTTTGTGGGGGGGCAAGGAGAGTAGAGGAGAGTGAGGTTGCTAGAACTTTATATCTTTCTTTTTTTTCTGCCAAAATATATATGCTTCTCGGGGGTGGGGGCAAAGTTGTTTTTGACCAAGACACAGTGGCCGGTTAGGTCAAAGTGGCCCCTGCACTCACTCAAAGAACGAACAAAAAATCCTCACGTATATTTCCCCCCAAAAGCCAATGTTTTATTTTGTTTTGTCCCTTCATCTTTCTTCCTTGGATCTAGATCATAAAGTCCTCTCTGTTCGAAAGAAAATATACAGGATTGACGGGCAGAGATTATGTTTCATGAATTTTATATTCCCTAGATTTAGCACAGTGACTGTTATACAGAAGGTGCTAAATAAATGTTTGCTGATTGGTATCTGGTATACTTCATGTTTTTAAGTTACATCTAACTTTGCTCATTTCAATTTGGAAGAAAACCATTTTGTAGAACATTTTGAGCGTAGGGGCTCATAGCATATGTAAGAATCATAACAGCCACAACCAAGAGCCATGATTTGCAAACGGCATTCCACAGAGGCTTAGGGGTTCAACAGAGGAGAGTCAAGGTTGTTTCAGGGAGGGAGGTGGGAGGATGCTGCCGGGCTGCTGCACCAACCCATGTCAATTTCAATCAACACAACTCACTTCTACATGGTTTCTATGCTAGATTTTCATATAAAATGTCCTTTGAAGAAAACATTCCTGTAACTGGGTATGCATAGAGTCTCAAAGTATCTCCCCAAAAGATACTCATTAATTGCAAAGAGAAAAATGGTAGCTTTACAGTAGAGAAATCTGGCAAATATCACCTTAGCTAGGTGATCAAAGACACATCACTGATAATAAGATGTCAGTACTGCATCCCTGATACGATGCGCCGAGAAGGGCGCTCTGTGTTATTCTTGCCCAAGTGCATCAAACTAATAGTGAGGACCAGACAAAGCCAAACTGGGGGACATTCTACAAAATAATTGGCTATTCAAGTGTCAAGGTCATGAAAAACAAAGAAAAGACTGAGGAAATGTCACAGATCGAAGGAGACTAAGGAAATGTAACAACTAAATGTAATATGGGATCCTGGATTGGATGCTGGAACAGAAAAAACGGCATCAGTGGGAAAAACTGCTGATAATCAAATAAAATCTGTACGTGACTTAATAATATTGGTTCAATGTTAATTTCGTGGTCTAGATAATTGAACTATGGTTATCTATGATGTTAACATTAGGGGAAGTTGGGTGAAGGGTACAAAGGATTATTTTTGCAAGTTTTTTTGGTAAATCTAAAATTTTCTCAAAATAAAAGTGAAAAAAAAAGTTTCTCCAACTAAATAAATTTTAATCACCATTCATGAGAAATACAATTGGACTTTTGTTCAGATTGACCTTCAACTAAGACAGGCAGACATCACTGGAGGCCAACAGCAATTCATCCTCATGATCAAAGCCATGAGTTTTGAATAGTCATGAACAGCCAGGCCATAACGCCATGCACCTGCCTGGAGGAAAAGTGCAAAGAGCAGGAAATAAGGATCACTCACAGCGATGAGCAGGCTGACCATTCTGCACTAGTGCCAAGAAAGCAAAGAAAACCCACATCCTCATAAGGGGCGAGGGACATAGGCTGGAATCAGTGACCAGGCTGGTGGGTATCCCATGGATCTGGTGGTCAGAGTCCCAAAGACTTCACCAATCTCTTCCCAGTGTGAGTCCCCACTGGACTAGTCACAAAGCCTTAGACTTATTTTACAGAGAAAGAATAGAACCCCTGTCTTGCCAAGTCTACTGATTTAGGTTTGTGGGTGGATTTTAATGTTATTCATTTAAGACGCTTGACTATCTGGTTTTTCCAGGCGATGCCCAATTATTCCCCAGCATAATGTAAAGGCTAAGCACTGATGGAGAATCGCTCAAGACAACATACACTAAATAAGGGGAAAAAGCACTGTAGTTTGGAGACATTTGGCAAAGGGGCAAAGAGCCTCAGTAGGCTCTGAGTGCGTTCCAGGTCTACTTTTCCCTAAAGGGACATGGATATGAATGGGAGAAAGGGATTGGAAAAGAAGGGAAGGTAGGATCTCGATAGTGGCCTGAATCAATTCAGGATTCATCTAAAAAATTCCTAAGAATTTTGCATTCTATTCCGTAACACACTCATGTTTATTTTCATGTAAAAATTATGGTCCCTCTTAACTCAGGTCTTGAAAAGAAGGGTTTGTATTTATTCTGTAAATTCTCACACCTGCTAGCAAATACCCCAACTTCTAGAAGCATGATGCAAAATGGCTTAGAAAATGTTAATTTATGTTTATTGTATCAGCATATTCTGTTAACGAAAAGAGGTGTTTTAAGGAAGTTTTTTTAAACAGATTTAAATCTTAAAAGCATAAACATATCTGCAAAATCCACTCATCCAGAAAACCTTACTCCCTAATGATGTCAGATAAACGAAGCATTGCTCTCCTAGGAAGCTGTGTTAAGACCCTAGGAAATCTATATTGTACATATATTAGTCATGCATGGGAAAATAAAGCTCGCCCTTTCCTTATCTATTATGAAAAGTATGGGTTTGGCAACTGTCCCAATGATCCTTCTCTTTTTCAAAGAGAATATCTGAACTGCTGATAACAGATTACTTGTTTTCTGAAATGGTATTAAAATTCTGTATTTGGCCCCTTGATTTTTCTTTGAAAGCCAGGATCCTTGTTAAGGGTGTTTCTTGGTCCTCAGGAC
Organism: Indri indri; assembly: GCA_004363605.1. Lineage (NCBI taxonomy): Eukaryota > Metazoa > Chordata > Mammalia > Primates > Indriidae > Indri > Indri indri. The sequence continues at coordinate 9,075 of RJWJ010043824.1, read as the reverse complement.
ACTTAATGAATTTTAAAATACCTCTTGTTTTAAACAGAAAAGCAGGCAATTGTGTGTCCAGCCTTCATTACCCCTTTTTTCCAGAACCCATACCCTGATCTTGGGGAACCAGCCTTCTCCCGCTGTTAGTCCATGAGGTTTAGGGGAGATGGCATTGCCCTCAGTTCCATGAGCGGAGACTTGACCCATACACCAGAGACTATGAAATGTTCCTGACCATATGAAAGATTTAGAGGTTTGTGCATGACCCAAAGGAGGCAGAGAGGTTGGCCCAGTATCAGGAAAGAGCCTCATTTTGTCTGCTAGGGCTGCCAACCTGGTGTACCTGGAGGCCTCTTGTCACCATTAGGAGTGGGGGGGGAGCCTTTCTGAGGAGAAGCAAACAGCACCAAGCAGAGGTTACTGAAGACATTTAAGCCTCTGGATCCAGCCATGCCTGAAGCAGTACATCCCCTGTCTTTTCAGTTACAGAAGTCAGTAAATGCCCTTTTTTGTGTAAGCAGCTTTGAGATGAGTTTCTGTCACCTGCAAATTAAAAGAGTCCTAATACAAACATCTTTTAATAACAGAAAACATTAGGATGGCAGAGATGAAGTGGGTTTTTCAAATCTCCAAAACTCAACTTGAAGATCCAGGGTCAGTCAACTCCAGTCAGGCAAAAGTATAATCACGAGGGCATGAAAGCATAAACAAGTGAAAAGAACACTGGTAGTGAAGTCAGCAAACCAAATTCAAAACTGACTCTGCAACTGGCCAGGTAAGTGGCCTCAGGCATTTGCTAAACCTAAGCCCCAGTTTCTACACCTCTAAAACACAGCATCGGTATAAAAACCAAAGAGTTAATGGATGAAACAGCTAAGCACTGTCCAATCAAAAAGATCGTTTCCTTCTTTTGCTAGGGTACAAGATAAGACGGGAGGAGATGGTTTGTGCATACGCTGTAGGAGGAGATGGTTTGTGCATACGCTGTTTAGAGAGCACCTGGGTTTGGGGAGACATCTGCCGAGGCCTATGTAGAAGGGCTAACAACAAAAACATCTGCGGCTGACTCTGGAACAAGCAGGGAAATCAAGACATCTCATCCAAACACCGTGGCAGTGTGTGAAGACAATTACGTGTGATCCAGACATCTGATGAACCTCATCACAGGCCCTCTCTCCTTCATGGAACTGCGTATTCTTAACATTTAGGAACACAACTGTATTCATCTTATGGACCTTCTGGGGGCGTATCTGGTATTAGGTTTCTAAAAACAGGCTCCTGTGACACACCCAGAAAACCCTACTCCCTGGTGATATGAAATAATAAATAAATGAGTAAAATGAATGGGAAAAATGTAATGGAAATAGATGAAACAGAATGAGAAATCAAACAAATGAAAAGAGGTCTCAAAAACTGCAGGTCTAAGGTCACCTTCAGTCTACAAGGGACCACACACGGTATTTAAAAACAATAAAAAGCATAAATAGCCAATGTTTAAAAATCTGGAAAGTTCTCCCCTTTTTTTTGAGACAGGGTCTCACTCTGTTGCCCGGGCTAGGGTGCAGTGGCATCATCACAGCTCACAGCAACCTCAAACTCCTGATTCAAGCAATCCTCCTGCCTCAGCCTCCCAAGCAGCTGGGACTACACATGTGCACCACCATGCCTCACTAATTTTTCTATTTTTTGTAGACATGCGGTCTCGCTCTTGCTCAGGCTGGTCTCGAACTCCTGACCTCAAGCGATCCTCCTGCCTTGGCCTCCCGAAGTGCTAGGATTACAGGTGTGAGCCACTGTGCCCAGCCTGGAAAGTTCTCTTAAAGATCCAAATGCCCAACTTCTCTTGAATAACCAGAGGACCTGGCAAGCTCAGGCCTGTATTCCCACATGGCAGCAGTTGGCAGGAACTAAGTTGGCAGAGATGCCCCTCTAGATGGTAAGGTATGTCCTCCAACTCATCCACCCCCTCGCCAACTCTCCCCAGTTTCTTACACTGGAGGCAGCACTCTTTCAAATGGCATATCCAAACCCCTCTAGGGATTTGTTCCCTTGGGAAGGGAGGACATCTGGGAGCGCAGGGAGCCATTATTAGGCTCCTCTGTCTACCTCCTACTCCAGAAGCAAAGTTACATTGTTACCAAGAAAGGAAGGCTTCACTGGTGATGGATGCACAACCCCGGGACTATACTAAAAACCACTGAAATGTGCACTTTAAAAGGTGACCTTTATGGTATGTGGATTATATCCCAATAAAGCTATTATTTAAAAAAAAAAAAAAAAAAGATGAAGAAAGAAAGGCTTCCTGCCAGGTAAGGTGTTGACCAGACTGTGATACTGACAAGTCCAACCCTCAATAACCTCCCAGCTCCCCTTTTAGTGTCCTGTTCCTACTCCCTGGGCAAGGAACCTGGTTTTTAGCCAGCCGCCAGGGTGGGAAAGTATGGAAAAATAGAAGGCATACCGGACCTGGAGAAAGGAAACCCTGCTTTGTCATTTTCTGGCTCTGTGACCTTGGGCAAATCAATTTGCCTCTCTGCTGGGTCTCAGTGACCCTCCTATAAAATAAGGATGATAACCCCCGAGCTACTTAGGTCAAGGATAGTTTTGACCAACAATAGAGCAACATATGTGAGAACATGTGACCAACATATGTGAGAACATTTTTTTAAACTGCAAAGAATCATATTAGGTGCAACATATACATGACCTCGTGACACTGCATCTCTGTCCTATGCCCACTGCAGACGCAGTTAATCAATCATGACACTCCTTCTCATTATAGTGAGCACTGACATTGCTTTTCCAGGAGCCATTTTCCCCTGTTGCCATGCTAGCATAGCCCTGATCTTGATACAGGTATCAGATTTCCCTCTCACAATTGAGGGATCCATCTCGATGAGTCTGTGCCAATCCCGGTGGTCCTATTTTGCTTACTAGGATTGGCTCAAGGACAGAACCAATTGAGAGAGTCTGTTGAGGTTAGAGACAGGAGTTGGGGAAAGGGTTTTCTTACTGACTAAGAGGTGACAAAGACAAAAATATTGTCTTCTCTGCTCCTGGCAGGAATACCTGTAGGAATCTTGTACCCATGAAGGAAAAAAGCAGACTATGCTGAGGATGACAGTAAAGAAAGACGGGAAGAACCAGGTCCTTGATGACATCACCGAGTTGGTAAATTAACCAGCTCTGAAGCTGCCCAGCCCCTGAACTTGTTATTTTAACATATTAAATCTCTCATTGCTGCGGTCATTTCGAATTGGGTTTTCTGTTCCTTGCAGCCCAAAGCATGGTAATTGACATACCCAGTGAGCTGTGATGTGGCCTCAGATGCCTTCTGAATATCATGCTTCAGAAAGTCGATATCAATTGATCAGAGTTATCACTTGTTATAAAAATATATTTGCCTTCCTAGGGCTATATACTTTTTCCAAAGAAGTATTGATACCAGTAAAAAATTTCTGATTCGAGGTTATCCGTCTTTCAAGAATTCATTATTTTTTTAAGTTACCTGAAGACAGGAAAAAACCCTACAGGAATTCTGAGGCCAAAAGGGCTGCATAAAACAAAATATCTTCATGTAAATATTCTCGGCCGTTGGGAACTATTCTTCAGCTGATATCAATATTTATGAGCATCTACTACGTATGTAAGAGACACTGGAGGAATTAAATGGGTGAGGAAGAAAGATGGCAGTGGAAACAAAACAGTTCTTCAAGCTCTCCGAATCCCCACAGAAACACATGCAAAGCAACTATATAACAAAACCCGTGAAACAACAGGCACAACCGAATTCACTGACAAGGCATCCCCATGAACCCAGAAATACAAGCGGGTGAGAGGAAACCACCATTAACCAAGAGGCTTGCATGTTCCCGGCGTCTGCACAGGAGGAAACAGGAGGCAATGGAACAGTGGCTGGCACAACCCCGAATAGGCGACAGGTATTTCACTGGGAGAGCGCGACAGGCTGAGGTGAGAACTCTAGCCCAAACTGGGAGGGTCTCTGCCCAATTCGGCAATAGGTAAGTTTAAGAGGCCTCTAGCAGGGTAAGTCTGAAGGTGCTGGGACCGTCTAGCCCCTACGAAGCTGATCTGCCAGGGCAGACCAAGACCTGCACTGCGGGGAAATTGCAAAGAGGACATCCAAACTGAGCAGGGCAGGAACAATGGAGACAAAGGAAAGACATGCATTAGATAAAGGTAGGGCAGAGAAACAGAACCAGGAAGTCTAAGAAAGCAGACCACAACATTTCTGAACACTACACGAAAACAAAGAGAAGAGGAGGCCCCACCAAGTTAGAAAAGCTTTCCTGAAATCCCACCGTATTCTGACAGTTCAAGAAAACTAACTTCACCAAAAACCAGGTAATAGAAAAGCATCGATGTCAAATCCCACACTAAAGTGTTATTTTCAAAAAGAATAGGAAGCAGAATAGCATTCCTACGGAAAATGAAATCACACCTGAAAGATGTGCTCACACAACAGATCAGACTGCAGCTTACTGTCTCGACATTAGTTAGAAGACCGTAACAAAATGCTCCATGATATAAGGCAATAGCATAAATTGGAATTAGAAAGAGGAAAGTGACAAACAGTGACGAGAGCAGATAAGTAATGAACACCTAACATACAGGTAAGAGGAGTCCCTGAAGAAGAAAACCGAAACGACGTAATAGGAACAACGACAACAAAACCCCCCCAAACCCAAAAACTACAATTTGAGAAAAATTTCCCAAAATTTAAGGGGGAAAAAAAAAAAGATTTGAAAGCACAAATTGAAAGAGCACACTGCATAATTAAGAATATCAACCCAGGACAACCAACACTAAGGCATAATCCAATAAATTTACTGGAAAAAGAGGAAGGAAGGTAGGGAGTGAGGAAAGAAGGGAATATCCTTCTGGATATCTAGAAAAAAAGAGTGTGGGACCTATACAGGAAAGGAAATTAGATTATCACCAGACATTTTAGTATTAATAGTTATGTATACTTTATGCCAGAAGAGACTGAAGTAACATATTCAAGATACTCAGGAAAAAAAAATGTGGGCCAAAAATTTTATATCCAGCAAAATTCACTTTCAAGTGTAAAGAGTAAAACTGTTATCAACATTTAAGAACTCAAGAAATATTGTTTCCATAAATCCTTCCTAAGGAATCTACTAGCAAAAGAGCTTCAGGCAACCAAACTGACCAGAGAGACATCCACGCACGTGGACTGATGGCGAACATTAAATACACCCTTACCTGTAGAACCAAGACTAAGCGAGAGTTAGGAGGGGGAGAGGCATACCACAGACAGAGGACAACTATGGAAATAATGGGGGAGAACAGGAGAGAATACCCCAAAAATACTTTTTAGTGTTTTTTGTAATCATATTGGTGGTAATATTAGTACTGTTAGTCTGATACTGCTGTGTGTATAATAGGGGATGGGACAAGTGTCTAATCCTACTATCTCCTGTATCCTTGAACACCAGGGTTCTTGATAGGAAGAAAGAAGTTACAGAGATATAATAGAAGAAAAAATTGTAGAGCCTTGAATTTAAAGTAAACTTACATTTATGAATTCATGGGGGTATTTTATCTTTAAATGTAAATAAAATACAAACATAAACATATTTATAATCTCCTATCCCTGTCCAATGAAAAGGCCAGGAGCAAGCCCCAGTAGCAAAGAGCAACCTTAGTGCCCATTCTGTGGTCTTAAAATACCATTGTCCACTAACAGAAACCAAGAGGCTTCCTGGAGAAATGACTGCTTCCAGGTCTGGGGTAGGAAATATGCCAGGTGGATCTACAACATTTTAACACAGCAAAGAGCAGGGAAGTCAGCAAAGACTACTGAGGTCATGTCATAAGGATTCAGGATCCAACTTGAAGAGACAGTCACTGAATAAATGCAAAAGAAATGATAGAAGTAGAACACCACAAGACATTGTGTGCCTCCTGGTGTGGAAGAACGGCATCACCTATGTTCTTGCCAGGGGGATCAACATCAGTCTGATCAAGTCTCTGCATCCAGCTCCCAATTTGCAGAGAAAAAAGAAAACTGAGGAATATGTTAACCTGAACCATAAGTGTGCAATCAGCAAAATCCAGACTGTGGGAAACTCGATAGGCCTTGGTTTTCCAATAGACGAACATCACATTAAAAAATGGGTAAGACTAAACCACTAGGCGTGTGCATTTGGGTGATAAATCTGTTTTAAAATGAAAGGAAGTGATTGCTGTAAAAGTAAGGTTACTATCAAGGGAAGAGAGGGAACCGTGATCGCATAGGGCACAAGAAGTGGTTTCTGGAGGAACTGGCATTGTTCTACTTGTTGGCTGGTGGGGGCTGCAAAAGCGTTCACCTCATAATAATTCATTACATTTACGGTTGTTTTGTATAGTTTTATGCATCTTGTATTTTATTTTGCAGTAAAAAATATTGTTTTAAAAAGACAGGAATGAGAGAAAGGCTCTGTTTTTATCCCTATCCCTTGACATGTTTTGTGTTGAGATAGGGATCACGAACACAGTGTATTCCAGACAGGGCACAGCCTAAGCAAGGCAAAGAGGTGGAAATGAGATGTGTGGCAAATTCTAGCAATGGCAAGTGGTCCTGTTTAGCTGCCTAGTGGCTACATGCAGAGAACAGCAGGAAATAAAACTACGAAATGTAAACTGAGTACATATTGTGGAAGTCTCATTATTATGTCAGGACAAGATGTTTGTTCTTAATCTCTTAGGCAGAAGAGAAAGGGCAAATGTTTCTGAACCAGGATTGACAAATAGATTGAGCCACCCCAGTGGGTATTTCACATTCCAAGCCCTTCCTCCTTCCTAACAAAACTCTGATTTTGTCCAGTTATCCATCCTGCAGGTTTCAGTGTCTATATGTGATGGCTGGAGCTGGAGCAGCCATCTTGCCAGAGTGAGAAACTTTAACCTGGGGAGAACATGCTGAGTATTGCAGAGCAGAAAGATGGCAGGAATATGAATCTCACATGCTGTTGCTGAGCTACTGGATGAATTAACCCCATAGTCACCTTTCTGCCAGGGTTCTTGTTATGTGAAATAAGTGTCTGTAACATTTAAACGAGCTAGGTCTTTCATTACTTACAGCTGAAGCAGCCAAAATTACCCATGGGCTTTATGGGAGATTAGTTTAAAAGCCCACCTAAACACGTAGAGGTAAGACTCTAAGAAACAAAGACCAAAATGCCTGCAAACAGTCCCCATGCCATCTGTGGTCCCAAGGACTCATGATCCATCAGTTGTCCTGAACAATCTCCCCGTTCGGCAGAAGCACATACAGGGTTCCAACAGGCAGCTTAACTTTACCACTTAATCACACAAGTCTAGCTGGTGTCAAGCTCTTAAAGGAGTTGATCCCCAGGAACAGGGAGAAAAATGAAAAGGAAATAAAATTGAACAGTTGCCTGCAGAGAACACCAGCTGCGCATGATTGATTTCCATGTAATCTCCATTTGTCTCCCTGGAATTTCTTCATCAGCCTTCTGGCACAGGGTCACAGGGAGGTGTGACGCTGCTCAGGCCTCGAGTGTAATCAGGAGAAAAACATTCACCCAATTACTTTAAAGACCATAGAAACAGTGGACTTTTCACACAGCTGTGCTCTGTTCTCTCTGCCCGGGATGCCCCGACGCCCCTCTGCCCGGTGAACCCGCAGGCAATGCTCAGGACATAGCCCAGCAGTGGCACCCCCTGCAGCCTGGTTCCGGACAGAAGTGGCTGCTGCTGCTTTGTGCCCCTCCGGCTGCTGCCCTGGCTTCTCTCACGGCACCTGCGCCACCTTCCTGGGCTTCTGTGCTCTCACATCTGCCGTCCTTGCTGTCTGCTGGATTAGCACTCCGTCCTGGGCACTCTCCCTGGCACACAGAAAACGTTCTAAACTGACTTATTAAATGGATAAGCACCGAACTCCCCCGGTCTCACCAGTTCCAGCTCTACCCTCTGAACTCACAGAGCAAACCTGCTCCGGTATTCCCCCTAAAGGCCTTTCAGATACTGGAATATGATCTCACTTTCCAAGAAGGCTGGAACGATTTTTTTTTTTTTTAAGACAGGGTCTCACTTTGTCACCCAGGGCTAGAGTGCCGTGGCGTCATCAAAGCTCACAGCAACCTCAAACTCCTGGGCTCAAGGGATCCTCCTCCCTTAGCCCCTCAAGTAGCTGGGACTACAGGCACATGCCACCATGACCAGCTAATTTTCCTTTTTTTTGTAGAGACTGTATGTCGCTCTTGCTCAGGCTGGTCTCAAACTCCTGACCTCAAGCGATCCTGCTGTCTTGGCCTCCCAGAGTGCTGGGATTACAGGCCTGGAATGTGCTGCTGGCCTGGAACGAGTCTTAATACAAATGCTGCTGCGGTCATGCAAGGAGTAAAGCAGGCCATATGACCGATACATCTGACTATGCAATTGGTCCATTGTCAGGCGGTCACTCCATTCCCGACAGTGACAAAGCTCTTGTTTAGGAAGAAAAAATGAACCTTCCAGCCTTCTTATCCCCTGCAAGTTGTGGAACGTGGCAATGAAAACTAAGAGCTTGCTGTCATGGTTCAAGCCCTGGGGTGCAGACCTGGCTTCTGGTTCCTGGTGCTGGCACTCACTCACTGAGTGACCTGGGCAAGCCCCTTCCCTGCTCGGACCTCTTTCCCTCATCTGTAAAGCAAGGACCATGGCCTAGAAGTTCTCTAAGCACCCTTTATAGCTCTAATATCTCAGGAATTTAAATGCTTATTAGGCCACTGGCGGCTGAAGAGACGGGGCCTAATTTATGATATATGTCAAATAATGGCTTAGAGCAAGAATCAAGAGCTTTGAGACCAGCTGCTCCTAGCAACTTCTTGAAATGCCTTTACACAGCAACAGTCCTTTCCTGGAAGATCTTTGAGAGAACATCATAACTTAATAACGACTTTTGTTGAGTGCTTACTCTGCGACAGGCACTATTTAAGGAATTAACCGTATTAACTGTTTTAATCCTCACGATGACCCCATAAGGTAGAATTATTATTGCCCCTATTTTGCAGATGAGAAAGCTAAGACACAGAGTGGTTAAGTAAATTGCCCAAAGTCACA
>RJWJ010043823.1:0-12414 GCA_004363605.1 Indri indri | reverse complement strand
AACCAGCAAGGAAAGGTGAAGCATCAGGGACTAGAGTAGAGAGAAGCCTTCACGCTCTAGTCCTTGGGGGCAAGGGGCGATAACTATGTTCCCCAAGTCCACGGAGAGCTTGGAGTCTTGGCAGGGAGGCTGCCTGCCAGGAGCTACGACTGCAGACTTTGCCACTGCAGAGCCATGGCAAGGCCATGAGGAAGCAGAGAAAACAAACCTCTCTTCCTCTTTCCCTTCCCAGCCTCTGAGCTCCTGCAGGTACTTCCATTGGCCAAACCTGGCCAAGAAGCCAGCAGGCAAAGGCGCCGGGTTGATGCCGTCTGCACAGGCCAACCTCTGGGGCGCAGAGCTAGGCAAAGAAGGATGGGGAAGGAGAAGCAAGTGAAAAATAACTAGCACCAGAACTGGGGCTCCCGCAACGAAACAGAGAGTCTAGGAAACTTCCCCATGTTCTCAAGTGGTGAGACACTAGCTGATACCTGGGTTATATTTGTCTTCTGATATTTCTACAATGAAAAATTATGTGTGCGTGCGTGCGTGTGTGTGTGTGTGTGTGTGTGTCTTTGGTGTTTGTGTGCTATGTAGCAAGACAGTAGTTTGGGATCCAGTTCAAGTGCTGTTTTAACGGAGCTTTGAATGTTCCTGGATTTCACCAGAAGTCCAGACATATCCAGGCGAGACAGACGCCTTGGAGGGATGTATACTTGGTTTCCCAAGAGCCTGTGCACGTCCTCTGGCCTCTCTGTGACTGCAAACAGCTTTTATGCCTGCCCCAGTCAGTGCGCCAAGCCCAGGGCTTAGCCGGGACCATCTGGCTTCCTGGGGCCAATGGCCAGGTGTCACTCGCCTCTCTCATGTCACATCGTCTCTGGTCCGTGTCCACTGTCAAAGCTGCTCATTCCACCCAGATGCCGGTGATGCTGACGAGTGAGGTGTCCGCAGGCTGTTTCTGAGAGTCAGCCAAAGTGTTCTCCACAACACTGCCCAGCTCATGTAAGGGAGACCACTTTAGGATTCATTCTTTTTTTTTTTTCAGTTATATAATGTAGTTTTAAATCTTAACATGTCATACAAGTGACACACGATTCTCATCTGACTGGTTATTTTAGGTGAAATCTTCATTGGGAATAGTGGGTGCTCTTACATTCCACTAATCTTAAAAAGAAGAGAGAGATTTGGGAGGTGGGGATGTTTTTGGAATGAATTCCTCCTGTACAGGCTCTCATTTCTTATTCTGAAAATCCAAGAAGATCTAATTGTTTGGACTTTCCTATGTAATATCATTTGAAATCAGAATTTTTACCTCTTGGAATAGGGTCACCATTGTACTGATCACAATAAAATGTGACTTTTATCTTGTGGTTTTCTATCTACCCTATAAACCTGAAAATTGGAATAGGGAAAATAGTTAACAGTTTTTAGGAAGCAAACCGTTGTTAAGGCCATAGCAACTCATTGGCAAGAACTTATTTTACCAGAAAATGTTAGGTGGGTGTTGATCGTCCTGTCATTGGAGGCAGAGATGATAATTTGCTCCTTGAGGACAGAGAAATGAAGGGCTTAGATGAGTGAGGGTGAAGTGTGGGTGTGGATTGCATGGGGTAGGCTCAGTCCAGACTCCGGTGGCAGTGCTGGAGTCTTGTGGCTTTGCTGACGCCTCCTTGTACTTTCTGCTATTACTTCAATTAATTAATGCAAGTGAGTGTTTCATTTGATTCTGATCTTAGCTTCTGCTTGATACAGGGGGAAATCCATGATAATATGGCTAAAATGATGTTGTGTGATTCTGCGGTGCAACGTGATGCTGTACTGTACCTTTGAAATACTTGACATGTCATTTCAGTCTTACCTTTTTCAGAGAACGGCCAACATCCCTTTACACTAGAGTGTTCTTGACTTTTTTTTGGTTCTTTTTTGTTTTGCAGTGCTCTTACTATCTTTGCTTTGGTTCTGTGGTTATTTTAAGGCCACAGTTGTCTGCATGCTTCTCAGTGAACTCATCCAGTCTCACAGTATTATCTCCCAGGCCAGAGACCTCCCAGAAAACAGAGGGATATGTGTAGAGCAGCCTGGAGGAGCCAGAAGACAGAGGGGGAGAGGCCAGACATCCTGAAAATGCCATCCCACTGAAAACACCCACGCAATGGATAAATTTGAGCAAACACGTCTTTCAATGCATTGCTGAACTTCCAAGAGATTGAGGCAATTCCAAAGGACAAAAATTTCAAAATAAATAACAAACCAGAAACTAGCATGGAAGCCAGGCTGTCCTGGGAGCCAGTGCAAAGCTGGCTGTTGTGCTATAGTGCATGCCTCCTGCTCGGGAGTCAGGTCAGACAACGTCTGTAAGTAGAAACATGTTAGTAAAATGTAGAAGTCTCACTGGCTCATACATGATTTCCTCCTTCCCTCCCCCTGAAAGTGACAGCTTTGTGCCACAAACAGCAGCAGCTTCCACTGGCACAGCTGGGGAGAGATACCACAGTGTACGTGAAATGCATCCCACCCCCGATTCTCACTCTGGACTCAGTTTGGTCACTTGTTCTGTCTTAGAAGTCCCAACAGTGCATTAATTAGTCTCCTCGACCTTCGTGCAAAACAAAACATCCTAGACAACGGCCCAGAGCATCCACCTCTGGCACCACTGCATTTCTCACAGAGCCTGCACCCGCTTCTCCACCAGCAACTTGTGGGAGTGTCCCCATCCTCTGTCCTTGCTCTGGAGACTCAACCCACCGCAACCTCTCCTTAAGCCTTTTTCATCACGCTACTTGCACCTTTTCTTCAGGTGAAGTCCTGTATTTACTGTAGTATTCATTTATTTGACATTTAATATGTGGTTCTACTGTTAATATTTAATAAGAATTAGAATTTTATTAGTTCCCAGGTTATGGAGTTGCATTGATTGGAATTGCCTGTCTCTTTTTCCCCCCATAAACCATGCTGTTTTTAATATATGATATTCCAAATTATGAGTGTTTATTTTGGGGGCATATATAGATATTTCAAGTTTTGGTGAAAACGCTGGCCAGGAATTAGAGCATTGAGGATTAAGGTGCATGGGCAGGGCAGCGGGCGGGCAGGTCTTGGGTCTACACACAGCGGGGGAGCTAAACTGAGACCCCCTGCCCCATACAGCCAGGTTACCCCAAGAGGCCACATCCTCAGTGAACAACCAGGCTGGGGAAAATCTGCTTTTAGTTTTAAGGCACAAAAATACCATTGGTGGGAAAAAGTGATGATAACAATACTAATAATTTCCTCCCTAAGAATCCGTAGCCATTGGCCTGCTCTTTCAGGAATCTTCAATTCTAATTCATAGCACCCACTCGGTCAGGGACATCCAAAATCTGGAAGTGGAAATGATCCCAGGAGAGTGACACCCTGGTACGCATGTACATCCTCTCCAGAGAGAAATATCCTCTGTCAAAATTCTCCAAGTTTTCAATATATGAGCTTATAATTTAAAAATCACCAAATGCTTTAGCAAGATACCATGAGTGAGACGTAGCAGCAGAAACCACAGAAAGCAGTTTTACGTCCCCATAGAATTTCAGATATTGGAATTAGCAGATGGAGAACATAGAATAACTATCCCTGAAGCACATACTTACAGAGATGATATACATTTTTATGTATCAACTTTTAAAATAACTATTTTCCAATTAAAAAGATGGAACCATAATACTGGCAATAATAGTATGCCCACTGGGAGGGAGTGATTAGAGAGAAAGCACTTTAAGATCCCTGTATTTTGGGGGGGGCAGAATCAATATATTTTGTTTTACTTAGAGCTTCCATACAAAATTTTAAAGGTAAACACTAAAAGAATGACAATAGAGTGCGTAACATACAAACAGTAGAGTGAAAAAATAATCCAGAAGACTTCAGGGAGAAAAAAAGAAGCAAATGAAAAGTGTAGCAAATAAAGATTACACAACAAAATTGCAGAAATAAATACAAATGTATCAATAATCATGATAAATATATACAGTTTTCAAAAAATCTCAAAAAGAATTTTTTTTTTCGATGAAAGTGCCTCCAGCCTTGCTGTGTGGATGTGAGCAGACCCTGAGGATGGTGGCATGGAGACTGCCTCCCACGCCCCAGCCTGTCACACTGGGCAGGCACCAGGGGCCAACTGTCACCTGGAGGAGTCTCTGGCTGACCAGCGTCTGAGGCACTCATCTTGGTGGCAGACTGCCATGGCACATGTTTCCCTATGGCAGTGCTGCTTGGGATGCTTGTTTCTGAGTCTAAATCTATATTGAGCATAAAAAAGGAAAGGTGCCCCTGAGGAAGATGAGGAAGGCTGAGGCGTGGAACCTTTGTTTCCAAGGAGATGACCCCGAGGGGCGTGGGGCAACCACCAGATGCCCAAAGATGCAAAGGATCTTTCACAATCTGGGGACAAATGTCACTCGGGAGCAGAGGATGGAGAGATGAAGGACAATATTTAAAAAGTGGAAGGACTTAAATGGTGGCTATCCAGAAAGTCAGTAAAAAGGAGAAAAATTTCAAAATATTTTTTTTCTTCTAAATCTACTGCACAAAAAAAAATAAAAGAAGAGAGAATTAATATTCCCGAGGAACAAAAGGTCTCTGAGCCCTTAGAAAAATGTTAATATTTCCTGGACTTTTACATGAATTTTAAGACAAAGAAAGCAAAGTTTTCCTGATGCTTTTTCCTTTAACTCTTACTTAAGGAAATGTTTCCAATAAAATGGAAGAGGACAGCTTATCCAAATTTAAAGTAGAAATGAGAAGTTCAGCTCATCTTATTTTAATGAATTCACTCCACTTCCCAGAGATTTCAGCTATAACCATGTATATCCCCGAAACAGCCTGAAATCCCTGTTCAAGCACTAAGCTGCCACCATCTGGTAGAAGATATTTGTTCCTGCTGCACTCTCCAATAAGTATAACTAACTTTTGTATTTTCAGTGCTTGAGACCTTTGGAAATTTCCTCTTTTTTGGAATGAAAGCTCAAATCCAAAATCGTACTTTAAACATTTCAAACTGGCCTTGCCTGTTGCCATTTTCCACCAAATAAACAGATGCGGGAACTCACTGTGACCCTCTTGTTGGTGTCTTGGGAGAAGGGTTCAGTAACTATCTACCATCTGGTTAACCACTGGATTACTTACTTGAGAGCCTTTCAGTTAAAAGGTAAGAAATTCAACCCAAACTGGCTTACGTCCAAACTTTGAATTTATTTGCTCCTGTAACTGCAAGTCCAGCTGCAGAGCTGCACTTAGAGACTCCAAGCACTCAAGTGTGGTAGGACAAAACCAGCAGCCAGAAAGCAAGGTTTTGCTCTGCTGGCCCCTAGCCCTCACATCCCTCCCCCACTGATTCAGAGACATCCTTTCCCCAAAGAAGGATTAGGATTAATATAGGAGGAATGCAAAGAGAAAGAAATGGTATTTACCGTTTCAATTCCCAAACATATTTTAAACTCTTATAACAGAGATTTCAAAAGGCAGAGCTTTACATTTGCAAAAGCAGAGATTTGGGGAAGAAGAAAAGCTTTTGAGAATTGAAAGAGCTAAACCCTGAAGGAATTAAGGGACAGGGCCCAGTGCCTTAAACAATATATTTGGAGAGTAAATTAGGGCTGTCTAGATTTGGAGTTGGGAAGGGGGATGGAAGGGGCACGATCTAGAAGGATGCACTTGGAGGGGCGCAGAGCAGAGGAGTCGGCACTGGGAGGCTGGCTGGGCTTCTGCTCAGCAGGATTTCACACCAGGTGCCTGGACCGAATCTCCCACCAAAATGAAGGAAAACCAATGTACACGCGTGCACACACACACACACACACAAACACACACAAACACACTTCCAGCCATACCCCTTGCAGGACCAGCTGCATAACACATGGGGCCCAGTGCAAAATGAAGATGTGGGCTACTTATTAAAAAATATTAAGAAATTCAAGATGGTGATATCAGACTATTAAATCAAGTAAAGGGCTCTTTTGAACACATTGTCTTGGGCAACTTATTGTGACAGGGGTAAACTAGATATAAGCCTGACTGGCACCAATTCCAGTAGACTATCTTTCTAAATATCCACAACCCAGACTTCATGTGGGTTTGCAGCCTAAATTCATATTATCTGGGTCATCCGAAAATACCTCTAGCCAGGAATTTAGTATAAAGGAGACCCAGGTTGGGTGTGCCACAAGGAGCCAGACAGATGCAAAGTTTTCTCTGGTGGAATCAGTTTCAATGCGAAGTCTAAATCAGTCCCTCCATGTGAAGTTCCAAGAAAAAAAAACAGTTCATGGTCAGAAATCATAAAATACCCAAGGAAGAAAGATAGCGTGAACAAGAACCAGCAGAAATAAGGAGACAATAAAAAAAGGATTTGTTCTGTAAAATTTGGATTCAGTCAAAAGGCCACACTCAAGGATCCAGAAGTCCACATGTGGCCCCAAGGCTGCAGGTTCCCCACCCTGATAAGGCCAGGAGTCCGAGGCCAGCCTGAGCAGGAGCGAGACAAAAAATAGAAAAATTAGCCAGGCGTTGTGGTGCACACCTGCAGTCCCAGCTACTCAGGAGGCCGAGGCAGGAGGATTGCTTGAGCCCAGGAGTTTGAGGTTGCAATGAGCGATGACAGCACCACTGCACTCTAGACTAGGCAACAGAGTGAGACTCTGTCACAAAAAAAAAAAAAAAAAAAAAAAAAAATTAACGTCCTAGTGTGACACTACATTGTAGTTTTGCAACATGTGCTATAGATTTGTTACTACCAGGGGAAGGTGGGTAAAGGGTACATGGGATCTCTCTATGCAATTCCTTACAATTGCATCTGCGTCTACAATGACATCAAAATTAAAAGTTTAATTAAAAAATTAAGGACAATCTAGAAAATATGAATACTGAATAGGATTATAAAAAGGAAGAAGATGTCAATTTGAAAAAGAAGCAAACGGAACTTCTATAAATGAAAAGAAAAATAGAAATAAAATCTAGCAGGCTGAAGAGTTAGTGAACCAGAAGAACATCCTGAAGACATTCTCCAAAATGCAGCACAGGAGAAAAAGAGATGGAAAACCCAACGGGGAGGCTAAGGGACCAGCAGCGCAGTGCAGGCAGATCTAACATACATCTAATTAGAGTTCTTGATGAAGAGGAGGCAGTGAGGGTGGGGAAGAGAAAATACCTGAAGAGATGAGAGCTGAGAGTTTTCCACAACTGGTGAAGGACACTAATCCACACCAAACATGTCATAAGGAAGGGCCGCAGCGAAAAAGTAGCCGGGGGGGAAGAGGGTTGCCTTCCAAGGCACAGAATTAGGCTGCTGACTTGTTTGATAGCACCTTTGAAACCCTCCCACATACTGAAAACCTTCCAGTGGTTTTCCATCAGTTCTAGGCAGAGGCCCAAATAGTTAACATGACCTATGCCATGACGAGCCTTCTTTAGAAGCCACTGTCCCTGCAGCAGTCTGAGCTCCACAGCTTTCTTCAGTTTCTTGTAAACTGCTATGTTCCTTCCCGTCTGGGGACTTCGGACACAACATTCTCTCTGCCTGAAATGTTTCCCACTTCTATTGCTTGTCCTTCAGGGCTCAGGTAAAACATCCGTTTCTTGGGAAATGTAGTGGACATTTGTTAGCTTTTTTGTTTCTTTGTTTTGTTGCCCAACATCCGACTTCCACTTTCTACTTAAGGGGATTCTTAGAAATTATACCCTTTGACTGACAAGGCTTGAAACTTAATATTCAGAATAGCTATTAGACAGTATTCAACATATGCAATAGGACTACATACCCGCGAAATATTTTCTTGTGTGGTTCAGTGAAATGTTTCATTACTTATTAGTGAGGGTTTTGCATTTTTTTTTTAACATTAAGAAAACATATTATTTTCCTTAGGTGAAGTACTCTTATCTTCAAATCTCTAAATTCCAGTGTAAACTCTGTTGAAGTGCTCATGGAAAACACCTTTATGAAGCTGCAAGCCCACTTTCCTTTAAGAAAATTAGATCAAGAAATCTCCGTTCCTTTGACATGTGCAAAAGGTAGAAAGGTACCATATTCGCAAGAGTGTGCCAGGGTCTTATTGTTTCTCAGTGGTGAAGTATCATAATCAATTATTCCTCTGAACTTTTCAAAGTGAGATAACTTGGTCTCCAAATATATATGGGTTTGGCTCAAGGAGAAAGAAGACCTTTGTTTGGAATAGTCTGGGAGTAGTCAGTAATTTTTCAGGTGGAGAGTGACCACAGAAATATTAATTTAAATGGCACCCTTTATCAGAAACCAGAAGGAAGACTTCCCCATGAAATCTTTTTCACTCTCTTTACCTTTTCTAAGATGTTTATGGAAAGGGCTATTTGTAGAAAAACACTTCAAGAATGACTTCTAAATGACAGTTTTTAAAATAATGAATATTAATGTGATCTTTTTAATCCAAAGAATTATGAAAACAAACCAAAACATGGACCATGATCTCCCCATCCACTTAATCCACTTATAAATTTAATCTGTACAGAACTGTATGAAATGAAAAGTAAAAGGATTCTCCCCAACCTCACCCCTTATTATCCCCAATATTCCATTATAAAAAAGCATATATCCTAGAATAGATAACTATTTATAGACAAATACATATTTTTCGCACAAAAGTGATTAAGCTGTTCTGTACCTTGCTATTTTCGCTTAATAGTACAAAAAAAGATTTTAACACTGAGGAGTTCTAATTGTATGAATCAGGGCTTCAAAATAAAATAGAATAAAAACTTTAGGACTCCTTCAAGGAATGACACTTTGGCCCAGCATGGAGAAGTCAGAGGGTTGTAGTATTTTCAGCTAGCTTTTCAGACTACCTTTGTAGCAGGAAAAAGGCCTTAGCCCCTGTCATGGTTCAGAGTACAGGTTTGGAGGTACAACTTTCCTAAATTTGAATTCAAGCTATAAAATTTACCAGTTATGTGTCCTTGGGCAAATAACCTCTCCAAACCACAATGTTTCTTTTCTTAGAAATGGGGCAAACAACATTTAGATTAGAAGGTTGTGATAAGTATTGATGAAATAATGTATATAAAGTACGTGGCACTATGATCACATAATAATCCTTCAGAAATTATAATTTTTTTAAAAAATAAAGATAGGTGCATAGAAAGCCTCCAGTTTACAAACTAGCCTTAATTCCGTCTTTTAGGAAAAGCATGTGGGTCTTCCGTAAAAGTAAAAGTCAGTCTTTTCAGACCATACTTCATGATATAGTATACATGATAATTTTTTGTTCCACAATACAGCAGTTTCCTAACCTGTGCACTTCAGTCATGACTAAATCTTCTTCATTCGCATTTAAATCCTTTTTACACTTTCTACAAGAAGCAATTGCCCTTGTTTGGCAGAACACTGATTGCACTCAATAGGATGCCTTTGCTGAAGGGCAAACCTTAGAGAACTCCAGCTGCGAGGGGGTGTGCGTCTGAGCACGGCTCCAGCACACAGTGACCAGGTATACATGAGCAAGAGCAGATTCGGAACAGCGAGCGTGGAAGCAAAGCAAGGAGATGGTGAATTTCGTGTTAGTGTGTTGAGTTCAATGGATCTGTGGGGAAATGTCCAAAGAGTAGGTGGATTTTTGGTGGTCAGACTAGCAGAAAGACTTGGATTGGAGTATAAATTTAGTCATGAATGCACTGGGGAATAGACCCAGAAAAAGATACCTGGATGACTATTTTAGATACAAAAAGACAGGGCAGAGCCTGCAAATAGCCTGGGAAGATGTGGTCAGAGGTAGGAGGAAGACCAGAAATTGAGTTTTCGGACACCAGTAGAGGAAGGTTTTAGGAACAAAGAGGGGGAACAGGGTCACATGCTGCAAAGAGGTCAGGTAAACGAAGAACTGAAAGACCTGGGATTTCCTTCAATCACCACATAAAGGTTCCTCGTGCTGGCTTGTGAGAATGGCATTGTGCTCTGACACCAATTCCCTGCCCTCAACTGGGTACCCAACAATTCAGTTCAATTGTGATACCAAATACTTGGGGTGGGCACAGACCACACAAGCTAAGGACTGTCTTGCAAGATTGCCCCGCTTTAGACACCAGCCACAAGTCTCAGGTGTCCCCAAGCTACCTGTACTTCTGCCCCGCTGACTACAAATTTGGGGGTTTCCACGACCTCCCTGAGGTTCAATAATTTGCCAGAATGACTCACAGAACTCACTGAAATTGTGATAGTTAGATAGTTACAATTACAGTTTTATTACAAGGGACCCAACTGACGAAGAGCCAAATGGAAGAGATGGATAGGGCAAGGTACGGGGACCGGGGAATGCAGAGCTTCTGTGCCCTTTCTGGATGTGCCACCAACCACACTGATGTGTTCACCAGTTGGAAAGCTCTCTGAGTCTCATGGTCCAGGGTTTTCAGTTGGGTTCCATTACATAGACGTGACTGATAAAATCATTGGCCACGGGATCGAACTCAGTGTCTTGGGCCTTCCCCCTCCCCAGCGGTGGGGTCAGGGGCTGAAAGTTCCAACCCTCTACTCACATGATTGGCTTTTCTGGTGACCAGTCCCCATCCTGAAGCTAACTAGGGACCCTGTCATGAGTCACCTCTTTAGCATAAATTCAGATACAGTCAAAAGGGGCTTGTCGTAAATAATAAAAGACACCCTAATCACTCAGGAAATTCTAAATTTCCAAGCTTTGTGCCAGGAACATGGGGACAAAGATTAATGTATTTTTTATTACACTGCAGGGTAGTTTGGTAAAAATCATTAAACTACACTTAAATGAAGTTTATGATTGCAAATTATATCTCAATAAAGCTATTTTTTTAAAAAGGTATGGGTATAAAAGAAAATAAAATGTCAGGACCTTTTAAATTTATTATACCAAGGGGAAATTAAGTCCTGGAGACTGAGTCACATAGCATACTTGTAAATTCTGCATCTTAGATTATAGATTAACTCTTTCTCATTGTTCTTGTTCTGTAAATGACTAGGAGAGAC
Source organism: Indri indri (assembly GCA_004363605.1). Lineage (NCBI taxonomy): Eukaryota > Metazoa > Chordata > Mammalia > Primates > Indriidae > Indri > Indri indri. The sequence goes on along the minus strand of RJWJ010043823.1, from coordinate 1,442 downwards.
CAGAGACCAGACCTCCACTTCTTCCAATGACTGATCTTTGTTGTAAATTAACTGCCTCCTTTATTGTCCTGTTCCTAACTCAGATTAGATGGTGCAAAACACCCCATGACTATTACATCTTCAGTGTGGAATGTTAAATATACCTTTCCTGAAAGAAAAAGACCATCACGACTAATCAGATCATTGTAACTATGCATTAAGCCTTACATGGAACGATGTTGAAATTCTGTTAAGCTTCCATAAACTTTCTCTATATAAATAATCCCAAACTTCTACACTTCAGAACACTGACTTCCAGTCTTTGGAATCTATGTTCCTGGGCAGCTGTCCTCAAACTTTTCACTTGAATAAACTCTCTTTAAACTAGATTTTGACCCTTCTGATTATTTTAGATTGACAGGAAATTCCTACAGAGGGCAATTTAGCAATATCTATCAAAATTAAAAAATTATTTTTGACCCACCATTTCCGCTTTGGGAATTTTTTTCCTACAAATATACTGGCTCACATATGAAATCATCTCTGTGCAAGGTCAGTCATTGGAGCATTGTACAATACCAAAAAATTGTGGAAAAACATTATCTTTCAACACGGGACTGGTTAGAAATTATGGTATGCCCATAGAAGGGAATAACAATGAGCTTTAAAGAATACAATTAAGACACTTTCTATGTACTGATATAAAAAGACCTAAAAGATATATTGTAGCAAAGTATAAAAACTTTGTTTCTAGTAGTATACTTTGCATTGTATGTTATCTTTTGTATACAAATGGGGAGGATGGTAATCTACGCTTGTGTTCACTTGCATCTGCAGAAAGGAACCCCAGAGAACAGGACAGCACCCAAGACCAATGGCCACTTACAGCATGTGTCAGTGAGGACTGGGTAGATGCAGAGAACTTTAGGGAAATGTTCCACTCTATATATGAATGTTTGTGGTTTTTATTTTCTGGTTTTATAATCACATAAATATATTATCTGCTCAAAAATAAACTTAAAAACTAAAATAAAAATATATTTTATTGAAAAAAAATAGTGTAGGCAGAGCATACAGGAAGAATGGTGGATTTTGAACATTTCAGGGTATTAGAATCATATATGGAGCTTCTGAAAATAATTCCCAGATCTCACCAGGAGATTCTGATTCAGTGGGCTTGGGGCAAAGCCAGTACCATTTTTTCTTTGAGCCCCACAGTAATTAAGACACTAGCCAAGGCTGTGCATTGCTGAGTTAGAAGCTAGTGCAGTCCTCAGAGTAAAGGGAAATGAAGGGTACAGGATGGAGTGAGGGCCAGCAACATTTGAACGTTTTCATTAATAAAATTTCCTGATTGATATGAAAAAAGAGATCGGAGAGGAAGTATGAAGACGAAGGGCCACTTTTTTCCTATTGCCTCAGTTATGATTCTTGGAAGAATCCGACAGCTACTGCAGATCAGA
>RJWJ010043822.1:0-12436 GCA_004363605.1 Indri indri | reverse complement strand
GGCTTCTTTTCCATTGACAAATCCAATATTTATCCTTATCCTCTAGAAATTCAAGAACTAAAAACATAATCAGTAAAAATATCAGATTTCTTTGGTAGCCTCTTAAAACCTTATTCTTTACAGACTCCACTGGGTTTTTTTGCCTTTGAATATGATCGTCGTATATTTAATATCCATCAGTGATATCCCATAACCCTTCAATGTTGTGGGGAGAAGGTTGTTCCATGGCATGATCTGGGAGACACTACTTGATTTGGACTTGACCTTATCTTCCATCATTCTTCCTTTTGAGAACTATATTTTTGGCCAAACTGACCTTTCTGTTCCTCAGAATCTGCCAACTTTAGTACCTCTGTATCTGCTGTTCATTCTGTCTGTAAAGATCTCTTTTCCTTTTTAAAGATTGATTCTTCCTGATTTTCACGTTTGTTGAAAATTAAAATTCCCAGGCTTCCCTTGAGAAATTCTTATTCATTGGTCTTACATAATGCCCAGAAATTTGCATTTTAATATGAACCTGAGGCAATACTGATGCAGACAATTCATACATCCACATTGAAGAACCCTAATTTAAATGTCTTAAATAGTACGATTGTGGCCCCTATAATCAGTAGAGACTTCCCCTACTTCTAAGGAAATAAGCCCTGGGGTGGACATTGCCCTAAGTTCTCAGCTGTAGCCAGAAAGAAGTAGCAAACCCAATACAAAATTCCACCTAATCAGCGTTTCATATTGCACTTTTTGTGAAATCTACTTCTTCAATTGAAGATGCCTGACTTCTCGTGTCGATCAATCTCTTACCTCTTCCTCCAAAGCTAAGTTGTCATTCCTTAAAGTATTCTTAAAACTGTACTTGTTGCATCTTTGGATTTAAGGAAAGTAGCTCTTTTCAACATGCTAAACGTTGGCCTATTCATTCTCTGTTGGTTCAACTTCCAGTCTTCACTTGATACTATGATAGAATGTCTCTTTTCAAGGAGGCCTGTTGTGTCACTTACATCACTCTCAGAACAAGCTATTTGCTTGCCTGGAGTACTTCTTTCAAATCTCTTTTCAACTTTCACCACAGCAGTGAGGAATTCAATGTAACAGAGCCCCTCCGGTCCTCCTTCACCCGCTTGCCCTCCTTTATATTTCTTCATAGCTCAGAGCTCTACCTGATTAATGTATTTTAATCATTTACTTACGGTCTTTTTCTCCCATCCCCATTACAACGTAAATTCCACAAAGGGAGGGACATTGTTAGTTGCCTCCTTCTCTGTCCCCAGCAGAGTGCCCAGAACATGGTAGGGACTCAATACACAGCAAGGAAAGAATAACATATTTTTAGCACTTTGTTTTGTAATTCTTTTCTCTTCCTGTGTCTTTTTTCCTCAGAAGAATTTTAGATTTCATGAGCATTGTCAGAATCTAATATAATGCCTGGCATATGCAAGGTACAGAATAAATCCTTCCTGAATAATTAAATGTTAATTAGAAAATTTTTTATACTGCAAGTAAGAGATTATTTTATGTGTCATGTCTTTTCAGTAAAAGGTTGAATTTGGGTTGAGATGAGGCAGACGTCTCGGGACATTTTGACAAATGTCTATCTCCTAAGATATTATCAATGGGATGACCTGGAGTGAAGCTAAGAGATTTATTTTTCTGTTCCGTGTAACTGAGCACAAAATAAATGCTGTTTTGCTGACAGTATAGTGGTCAAAATGAGGCCTTAAGACCTTAACCTCAATTACAGAGGGCTTTTGTGCTCAAGGGAAAATTCTAACTTCAAGATTATTTTCAAACTAATAGTCCCAGCTAAACAAAACAAAACAAAACAAAAAAGATTCTAAAAATAGCATCAGGGAGAAATATGAGACTATGTAACTGATCTGCCTTATAGTTAAAACTTTACCTGTAATAGGGGTTCTAAAGCTTTCTTGGATCATGTGCCATTTGAAAAAGAGGGGAGCTCCTTCCCTTTCCCCGTTTTTTGGCTCACCCATGTTGAGCCCTCCTGTATGAGAGATACCATAGACAGAGGGGAAACTGAGGCCAGGGCCCTCTCCCACTTCAATCCAGCATCACTATAAAGCCGAGAAGTGCAAGTGCAGAAATCCCTGGGATCTGCCATGGTTTTTCATCACCACTGGTGTGGGTTTTAAAAGAGGGATAATTTAAATTTAGGTGGGGAGAAATCAGAAATTTGTAAATGCATGAAATTGGGAGGTATTAGTAAAGAGAATTTTAATCTCCTCCCCACCTGTGGTCATTCTGTGTTGATATGGGCTACAGAAATTAACAAATCACTTCCTATTCCCCAACCTCCCAGGCTGAAATCCTATCCTAGACCTCTTTGTGCTGGAACAAGGCCAGCTGTGTTCTCTGCAGGTGTTGGACCTCTGAGTGTCCCTCTCTGTGTAGGTATAGATAACCTGGCCCCATGCTGCCATGGCCACCGTATCAATGCTTAATGCTTCTTCCACTCTTTTTTTCAGTTCAGACTCTGGAATCAAAGTCTATAAATGTATATGCCCAACTTGTATTTCTGCTTACTCATTGTAAGTAAGACTGTAAGTCTTATGTACTTAACTGATGCCAACCTCAGGTTCCTGGTTTTTAAATTGCAGTTTGTTCTAAGAATTAAAGAAAAGAAATATAAATGAATGAGTCTGGCACAAAGCTGGTTTCTTTTTTTTCCATCCTTATTGTGAAAATCTCCATATCAATTGCTTTTTAAATCTTTTTTTCCTTTTAGACATTTATGTTGTCATATATACAAGTGAGGGTGAAAAAGTATGTCTGCAACTCCAAACCTACCCCATTTCCTGCAAGCTTATGTATCTCACACACACAAACACACACACACACACACACACACACACACACATGCCAGCATATGTATTTTTTACAAATTCCAGAGTCTTATTGACAGTACTCTTGTTATATCTGCTGTCCCACCTGATGCACTAGCATTTCTTTTTTTTTTTTTATTTCAGCATACTTTGAGGGTACAAATGTTTAGGTTACATATATTGCCTTTGCCCCACTCGAGTTAGAGCTTCAAGCATGTCCATCCCTCACAGAGTGTGCACCACACTCATTAGGTGTGAATATAACCAGCCCCCTTCCCCCCACCTGCCTGACACCCGATGAATGTTACTACTATATGTGCACATAAGTGTTGATTAATTAATACCAATTTGATGGTGAGTACATGTAGTGCTTGTTTTTCCATTCCTGGGATACTTCACTTAGTAGAATGGGCTCTGGATCTATCCAGGATAATACAAGAGGTGCTAGATCCCCATTGTTTTTTATGGCTGAGCAGAACTCCATGGTATACATATATCACATTTTATTAATCCACTCATGTATTGATGGGCACTTGGGTTGTTTCCACATCTCTGTAATTGTTAATTGTGCTCCTATAAACATTTGAGTGCAGATGTCTTTTTTATAGAATGTCTTTTTTTTCCTTTGGGTAGATGCCCAGTAATGGGATTGCTGGATCAAATAGTAGTTCTACTTGTAGCTCTTTGAGGTATCTCCATATTACTTTCCACAGAGTTTGTACTAATTTGCAGTCCCACCAGCAGTGTATGAGTATTCCTATCTCTCCTCATCCAAGCCAACATTTATTGCTTTGGGACTTTTTGATAAAGGCCCTTCTCACTGGAGTTAAGTGATGTCTCACTGTGGTTTTGATTTGCATTTCCCTGATGATTAGAGATGTTGAACATTTTTTCATATGTTTGTTGGCCATTAGTCTGTCTTCTTTTGAAAAGTTTCTGTTCATGTCCTTTGTCCAATTTTTAGTAGGGTTGTTTGATTTTTTTCTTGCTATTTTTCCTGAGTTCTATATAGATTCTAGTTAACAGCCCTTTATTGGATGAGTAGCATGCGAATATTTTCGCCCATTCTGTAGGTTATCTGTTTGCTCTCATGATAGTTTCCTTGGCTGTGCAGAAGCTTTTTTCTGCCCTAGCACTTCTGGAAGTGGATTCAATCTAACAGAATAAAGGCGAATTGAAGTGTACCTTCCTAGTTTTCAGATATTCCCACCAAGTAAATTTCTCAATTGGTAAATTAAGATTGTCAAAGCTGTGAAAAGAAACTTGAGATTTATTGTTGCCCATTTTAGTGCATGTGAATTGGTTTTTCACGGCTACTGTCATCAAAATCATGGAAGGTTTCAGAGTGTGTCTGGGATGGAAACTATTCTTTCCCTAGGGAGGAAGTACAGAGTGTACTTTATGCAAAGTCTATTGCTTCAATTCTTATGCTCTGCTTTCTGCCAAAAAATGACGTCGTTTGCCATTGAGAGGCTTGGGGACAGTCTAAATGTGACAAACGAACTGGTTTCAATAAACAAAAACAGGGCAGTGTCTAATCTAAGCTTCTAGGAGAAACTTAGAACAAATATACTAGAAAAAATAACCCTAACAACGGTGAAAATTTAAGGGCATTTGCACTCGATTCTAGGACTTTTCTTATTCCTTTTCTTTGCATTCCAATTTCCTAAGTGACATGATAACTTGTAATTTGTATCACATGTCCACCAAGAACTGGGTGAATGTCTCCAATGCCCTCTGGCCAATATTCAATGCTAAATAATGATGCATTATATATATATATATATATATATATATATAGAGAGAGAGAGAGAGAGAGAGAGAGAGAGAGAGGAGAGAGAGAGAGATTATATATAGATATATAGCTATACACACAGGTATATACATATATATATATATATATCATGAATTCAATTTTATAGTCTCACAATATGAATACCTGTTTAGTGGGAGAACTAGAAAACCAGGCTGTTGAACATTTTGTTTGCTTATTTTTCTGAAACAGCTTGGTAGTTAAAAAGAATATGCAAATGAAAAAAAATCACAGAATTTCTTAAGTACTTATCCATCTACTTTATGTATGAAAAGAATAATTCTTGAATAACTTTTAAATAATAGCAAAGACTGCAGCAAGGCCTCTGGCTGGGTATAGTACCTCCACCACAATGTCAACACATCAGCATGTTATCCTTTGCATACACTTCATAATTCATGTGGTTCTTGTTCAACAAATCTTGACTATTGGATTCCTAACTCCAGAGACTTTAAAGGAATCATTTCTGATTATAGACAGCTCAATAAATTACAAATTTCTCTAGTTAAAAATGGAAGAAATTGTCAGATTTTCTCGAATCAATAAGATTATCATTGAGTGTTTTTCAAACATTTTATAAATAAAACAGAAAAGTTGGTATTTTTTATGGCAAATTATTAGTGATGGTCTTGCTTGTAAACTTTACTCTTTTGCTAAATTGGGAATCTTCTCAAGCGTGAGGGGGACTCCACCTTGCCCAACATTTTACTTGACCGCTCAGTCCTCTAGCACTTTGGTTGCAAGAAGATCCTTCCCTGTGATGGAAACAGAGTGTACCAGACCAATGAAAGTGTTCTTTCTGGTGTACTATAACCACCACTCCTCTGTTATGTTAGGGATCAATGCAATCTGACACACTGTTTCTCAATCTCTGGAGAGTCGTGTTGCCAAACAGTTGAAAGGTGTAAGGAACGGCTGTGTAGAAAAAAGAATGGAGTGGCTGTTTAGTCAAACAGTGACTCTTAGGTGACTATTCCTGTTGGGCTCCTAAAAGCTGTTTCTCTCTGGTCTTGTTATTGCATGTGAATGTGGGTCACGGAAGCAATGCCATCTCCCATTCACACAGCTCAGAGTCAGAGTCCAGTTCCTTGTTTGTCTTCCATATAAACAGGACAAATTGCTTTCTCTGCATGGTATAATTTCATTGAAACTTTATATTCTGTTAGGTAAAGGACTCCTATTTTTCCTTCCTATTCATTCAGCAAGCACTTCATGTCACTTCAGGCACCATCTGGTAACAGGTAGTGTAAGGGGAAATGAGCTATGCAATAAAAATGGTTTACATTTATTGAGAGGTTATTATGACCCAGGCATTTCTAAGCTCTCATGTATTAACTCATTTAATATACCTTAGGTAGGTATATTATTATGCCTATTTTATAGATGAGAAAAGTCAGGCAGAGAGGGGTTAACCAGTGGTTAACCTGAGAGTTGAGCCCTGACTCTAATTCTAGTTGCTGCCTTTTTGTTTACAGAATGGCTGTTTATTTTAATTCTATTGTTTAAGAGTCTATATTCTTGAAGCAGCAGTAGAATGACAACTAAAATCATATGAGCATTTTCTGATTTGGCTCTGTTATGAGACTGTGGGCTGTGTGTGGTGGCTCACACCTGTAATCCTTGCACTCTGGGAGGCCAAGGCATGAGGATTGCTGGAGGTCAGGAGTTCCAGACCATCATGAGCAAAAGTGATACCCTGTCTCTACAAGAAATAAAAAAATTAGCTGGGTGTAATGGCACATGCCTATAGTCTAAGCTATTCGGGAGGCGGAGGCAGGAGAATTGCTTGAGCCCAGGAGTTTGAGGTTGCAGTGAGTTATGATGATGTCACTGTACTCCAGCCTGGGTGACAGAGGGAAACAAAACAAACAGAAAGACCGTATGTAGTTTGTAAAGATTCGATGATCTGTACATTTATGATATGTGCACTTATAAATATGGCTTCAGTGCACAATTTAAAACTGAAAAATAATTATGGGAGAAAGGCCATGACAAGGTAGGACAATCTGTGTGCATGAATGCTGAAGGCAAATCTTAACGTAAAGGCTCTAGAGGCTATAATTAAGGATGTCTATGTGCATGGCTTGAATCACTGCTGTCACTGTGGAAACCAGACATGCTCGGAAATATATTCATCAGTATGTATGTTTCACTATCAAACCCATAATGTCATTCTTTCTAGGAAGAAGTGAAAGAAAGCTTACATTAACTATATTAACAGCATAAATAAAATAATGTGATACAGGTTTAAAAATTTGTTATGGATCCTTACTTCAATCTAGACTTATCTCTCCAGTATTTCCCTTGTTCTATTAAAGTCCCTGTGTTTAGAAGTAGTGAGGCAGTTAAGATTTGGCTTCAAGTAATTCTTAAAATCATGAGACAAAACTTCCAGAGGGATTACTGAGAAGGCTAAACAGGTTTACTCCTAAGAAGAATCTAGGATCAGCATGACCTTTACAAAGCATCATTCCTGGCCTTGGTTTTCCAGGATCTGGGACAGTGGTGGCCCAGTTCTAGGTTCAACCTCACAATGCCTGGGCCAATACTGAACATATTTTCTACCTTGAACTTAATATTAATAGTAATAACTAATGCTAACAATGACTAACATTTGCTGAAACAGTATTTTACACTAGGGCTTAATTGGTACTTACATCCATTATTTCGTTTAATATTTGAGTAAAGTCTTGAGGTGAGTATTTGTTATAATTAATTTTCTGTGTCAATTTGACTAGTCCATGGGGTGCCCAGACATTAGGTCAAACATTCTCAGTGTGTTTATGTGTGTGTGTTTGGATGAGAGTAACATTTGAATTGGTAGACTGAGTAATGTAGATTGGCCTCCTGATGGGGGTAGCCGTGTCCCACTCGGTTGAAGGCTGGAATAGAACCAAAACAGTGATCTGACCATGAATAAGAGGGAACTCCTCCTGCCTGACTGATTGAGCTGGGACATTAATCTTTCTCTGCCTTGTGACTTAATTTGTAACATGGACTACTTTTGGGTCTCCAGCCCACCAGCTTTCGAAGTAGAACTTAACACCATCAGTTCTCCTGGTTCTGAGGCCTACGGACTCAAACTGGAACTTACACCATTGGCTCTCCTGATTCTCAGGTCCTTGTAATTTGACTGAAAATACATTATTGTCTTTCCTGGGTCTACAGCTTGTTGACTGCAGATCTTGAGACTCGAGAATTCTCAGCCTCCATAATCATGTGAGCCAATACCTGATATTATATATGTTTTACATTATATATATATATCTTTATTATTTTTTTTCTCTAGAAAACCCAGACTAATACAGATTTTGGGACCTAGAGTGGTTCTAATGAGTCCAATGGGTCCCTAAACCCAATCTGTGATCATTTCCTCAGTCACAGAAAGCATAATTGGAGTAGACCTACTTGGCAGCTGGCAGAATCCCCACATTGGTTCCACGACCTGTAGAGTGAAGGCTGTTATGATGAGAAAGTCCAATTGAAAGCCACTAGAATTGTCTCTACTTAAGACAATAGCACGACAATAGCAATACTGCATTCCTTGAAGAATTGCAGAGATTAGTGACACTATCAGAGACTTGAAGGATGTAGGGGTGGTGATTTCCACCACCTTCCCGTTCAGCTTCCCTGTGCAAAAGACAGATGTGTCTGAAAGAATGACAATGAAGTACCTTAACCTTGACCAGGTAGTGACTATAACTGTAGCTGCTGTACCAAATGTGGTTTCATTGTTTCAGCAAATTAACATATCCCCTGGTACCAGGCATGTAGCTATTGATCTTATAAATTATTTTTTCTCCATCCTTGTCAATAAGGACCATCAGAAGAGGTTTGCTGTCGGCCAGCAAGGCCAGAAACATACCTGAACTGTCCTACCTCAAGGGTATATTAACTCTCCACCCCCATGTCATAATTTAGTTTGTAGGGATCTTGTCACCTTTCCTTCCACAAGGTATCACGCTGGTCCATTATATTGATGACACTGTGCTGAATGGACTTAGTGAGTAAGAAGTAGCAAATGCTCTGCACTTATTAGTAAGACATTTGCATATCAGATGTAGGAAATAAATACAAAGAAAGTTCAGGAATGAAAACAGTGAAATTTCTAAGGTTCCAGTGGTTTGTGGCTTGTCAAAATATTCTAAGGTGAAGGATAAATTGTTGCATCAGAACACTCCTACAACCAAAAAAAAGACACAATGCCTAATTGGCTTCTTTGGATTGTGGGGGCAACACATTCCTCATGTGGATGTTTTACTCTGGCCCATTTACCAAGTGACCCAAAGTATTGCTGAGTTCGAGTGGGACCCAGAATAAGAGAAAGCTCTGCTATAAGTCCCAGCTGTTTTGCAAACTGCTCTGCCTCTTGGGCCATATGGTCCAGCAGATCCAATTGCTCCTGAAATGTCAGTGGCAGATAGGCAGATAGGAACACTATCTGGAGTTATTGGCAAGACCCTACAGGTGAATTACAGCTCAGGCCTCCATGATAATCATGTGAGCCAATTCCTTATAATAAATCTGTGTGTGTGTGTGTGTGTGTGTGTGTGTGTGTGTGTGTGTGTGTTTGTATCTCCTATTGATTCTGTTTCTGTGAGGAACCCTGACTAATACAGTATTACTTTTATTATAGAGATGAGTTTCAAAAGTACCATAAGCCACACTGGAGCTAGAAAGTGTCCATGCCAAGATACACCCAGGTTGGTCGGACTTTAATGGCATAGTCCTATCTCCAATGCTGTACTTGAGTTCTGCTTATGGAACAGTGATGATGGATAAAGATTCAGAGAACCCCCATGCCTCCTGCTGATGCTTTACTGCCTGACTGCTTATGAATCTTGTCTTATGCTTTCATTATTTTGCTGTATAAAAATGAGTAAAAATGATCCAAAAATTTAGTATCCAATAGTAGTACAAAATGGCAACCATTTATTTTGCTCACAAAGCCATGGCTAAGCAATTCAGGAAAAGCTTGGCTAGGTTACTCTTTCACGGAGTCTCTCATGTGGTTGCATTGAGTTGTCCCCTAGGACTGGGGTTACCTGGAATTCAACTGGATCGAACCTCCAATATGGCTCAATCACATGACTGGCAGTTGGTGCTGACTATTGGCTTGGAAAGCTTGGATAGACTGTCAACCAGAGCACCTACATATGGCCTTTCTAACATGGTAATCTCAGAGCAGTCATACCTTTTTTTACAACAGCTGGCTTCTTTCAGAGTGAGCAGACCATATAAACCAGGTAGAAGCCACAGGGTCTATTTTGGCCTCGCCACAGAAGCCATATAATGTCATGTCAACTGTAATCTATGGGTTACAAATGTATCCCTGAGTTAGGACCAGATTCAATAGAAAAAAACAAAGGACCTCCCTGGCTCCCTTTTGAGAGAAAGAGCATCAAAGACTTTGTGAGAATGTTTTTAAAATATCATGCATTTTGACCCCAGTAGATGGGCATCTCTAAAGATGGTATAAAACAAAACAAGAACATGGACTTTGAAATGAGATCATGATGTGAACCTTTTTCCATCACTTACTGTCTATATAACCTTGAACAAATAAATTAAAGTCTTTTGGTCAGTGACATTCTCCGAAAAAGGGGGAGGTTGATACCGACTTTGCAGCTAAAGACAGTATATACGCAAGTTTCTTAACATAGTACCTCATACTCAATTAATGTTAGAATGATGGTTTGACACCTCCTTCACTTAAGTCGCCAATTTCTAGTATCTTTAGGCATAATTTAAAACATGTTAGGGTATGATTATTTACAGTTTGATCTTTCCTTAAGACACAGTGGATGCAGACAAGCTTATCCCCACATGCAAAGCAAGGAAGAGGTAAGATCCATCACTCTACTACCCACCCTGAGAAGATTACAGCATTGACTCTTTCCTCTACTCGCTTTTTAGACTGTTCATCTTGTCTTATGCAGATTTACTGAGCAGTAAATAAAGCTTCACAAAAATGTAAAACAAAAAAAGAGAGATAGTACATGCATTACAAACTTAATATATGTATCAAGCCAAAAAGAAAATTAACTATGGCCCAAAGAATAGGCATTATTATGTCATGGCAATATTAATATTATCAAATCTCTCTCTCTCTCTCTTTTTTTCTTTTTTTGTCTTTCTTTTCTGTCCCTGTTGCCTAACGTCAAGCAGATACTTAAAAGATATTTAAACAAGTGCAGTCACAGAACCTCTTAGGTCAAATCAGAATCCCTGGATGTTCCACTCTGATGTTACTTTCTTTTTCCTTTCTGATTTAGAGCTATTTGAGCAACGATTTCATTGTATTGGGATCAAGAGGAATCTATTGTTTGGAGTTCACAAAAAGAGTTTAATCAAATGAACAAATTAATTTAGGGAACAACAGCATGTAGAAGACAAAAGCCAGGAACTCAGATGGGGTAGCACGAATTCCCCCATGTGGAAATCATTTAAACTTAAATTTTTCACGTGGTGGGGATGAAAACATTCTTCTGCTATGGAGCTTCATAAAGCACGTCAGGCATCTTCTAGCACTAGCCTTTTACACATCTGTCAATTGGAGAAGTTAACCTCTCTGCAGTTTTGATGAGAAAAAGATAAAAATCGAAGTCCTGGTGATTTTATAGGAGTGCTGGCTGCTTGTGTCTTTGGCTATCTCTTCCACCCCCTTGGTGTGAAAACATCCTTGATTTAAAACAGATGTGGTCCCCTTGGCATGGCCTGCTACATACCACATTGCTCATAGTGCTCTGTGGTTCACAAGGTAACCTCATGGAGCTAGGCCAGTACCCAGGGGTAGGTTTTCTGCCCAGCATCAAATATGGACAGACACCTGATGATTTTTCAAGAGACTCTCACATGCAGGTGTCTGAATGCATAGACAGCAAATAATCACACTTTGTCCTCTCAGAGGTTGTGTGTCCTCTGCTTTCCCCTCCCACTTCACTGCACTTTGTAAGTGTAAGTTACATTTACTGTGGCATCAACTCTTTTTTCCACCCTTCTCTTGGAAATTTAAGGGATCATTATCTTTGCATAATCGAAATTTCCAGCTTTCAGTTAGCTGTTCTTTAGCTGAATAACTAATAACTGTTTACTTTATAAACTTTTTTCAATGTGCCTTGGGTTATTTTCTGAGCAGATGGAATACTGCCTTGTGAACTGGAAAGTGGTTTTCTTGTTTCCATATGGAGAAGGGAAGTGGGGACTTGTCAACCGAGCAGCACATTTAAGCATGCAGGTTTTTAGAATAACTTAGGACCTATTCAGTTTCCATTAAGAATATCTAATTATAAATAATTACCTTAACCTAATTTAATTCCATCCTCTTGTGCTTTATTAGAGCAACAAACTTAACCACATGCATTTTGTTAAATAGACCATTGCACTGTGAAGGAAAAAAAGAAAAACACTCAACGAGATTGATATTACTTGCGTGGGAAAGGAGAGGATTAACAAAAATTGAGCATTTTCTCGAGTATCCTCTCCCATTCCATTAGTGGTGAAATATAAGTAGGTGTTTTAAAAAATGAGTTCACAGTAAATAATTGAAGGTGATTAGCTTAGTTTTAATAAATGGCCCCTACCCTATTTAACAGTTAATGCCAGAAATAGGCAAACAATTTGTTTTAGTATTAGGCTACATTTTTAAATATGTAACCAATTAAATTATTAAGGCCAAATGCTAACAATGGACTGAAATAATAAGAATTGATGTTAATTTTTGTTTTCGGTATCCCAGAAGTGTCTGAAAATATAAAATGTTTATTTCTTATGAAGATGATAAATG
>RJWJ010043821.1:0-12449 GCA_004363605.1 Indri indri | reverse complement strand
GATGTGTCTGCTGGTGTGGCCGGCCCATGGTGAGTGACCAGAGGACAAAGGAGGTGACTTGAGATGATCCTGGAGAGGTGAGCAAGGGACCAGTGGTGCAAGGCCTTGTAGGCTGCAAAGGAGTTTGCACTTGATCCTGAGAGCAGCGGGGAGCCAGATGGAGTTACAAATATGGTCCCTGTTCCCACGAGACCATCAGTCTGATGGGGGAGAAAGATACCCAAGCAACTAGCTGTAATGTAATGTGGCCTGACTCACATTGAGGTATACACACAGGTGGGAAATGATGGGGTTAGGGAACTGAAATGATTTAACAGAAGAAGTTTGACCTTGTCACACTCCCGCTTTAAACACTTCTGAAGCTGCATGTTGTTCTTAGAATACAGTCACAATCTTTTTACTTGGCCCCACGATCCAGTGGCTGCCTCCTTCCTCTGCCTCTTCTTCTTCTTTTTTTTTTTTTTTTGAGACAGAGTCTCACTCTGTTTCCCATGCTAGAGCGCTGTGGCGTCAGCCTAGCTCACAGCAACCTCAAACTCCTGGGCTCAAGTAATCCTCCTGCCTCAGCCTCCCGAGTAGCTGGGACTACAGGCATGCACCACCATGCCCGGCTAATTTTTTCTATATATTTTTAGTTGTTCAGCTAATTTCTTTCTATTTTTTTAGTAGAGACAGGGTCTCGCTGTTGCTCAGGCTGGTCTTGAACTCCTGAGCTCAAATGATATGCCCACCTCAGCCTCCCAGAGTGCTGGGATTACAGGCATGAGCCACCATGCCCGGCCCCTCTGCCCCTTCTATGGCACTCTCTCTCTCTCTCTTGCTCTCTCTGTGCCCGGTGTCCTAGCCAGTCTTTCTTCCCAGATGCCACAGGTCTTCTTCCTATCGCGTGGACTTTGTATGTGCTGTCCTTTCATTTGGGACACTCTCCCTAGGCCCTGTGTGCACTGTTTGATGTACTAACTCTCTAGTTTTCCAGGTCTCAGTCTAAGTGTCTCTAGTTCCCCAGAAAACCCTGCACTTCTTCCTCATAGTATCTAAGACAGTGCAATTATTTATTTGTATGATTAAGTATCTGTCTCCCTTGGCGCAGTACATATCCATTAAATACTCCATGAATGAATGAATGAATGAATGAATGAATGGCTGAGAAGACAGCTGGCCTGGCAGAGGGCAATGAGCAGTACTGGTGTGAGAGACAGTGGATGTGGGGTGTGGCCATGGCCGAGCGTGGAGGGTAGCGCATGACCAGTCCCAGAGCACAGCTGTTTCCCCTTGGTTGGCTTTTCCTCTTTTCCGAGCCTGTGTGAAATGAACCAGAATGTGATGGGAGTCTCTGAAAGGCCACTTTCAAGGGATTATCGATGCCAATCCTTAGCTCTTTAGGGAAAGCAAACATCCCAGGCTAATAAACTGTGCTTAGTCCTATCTCTGTGAATTATAGGAAAATCCTTCAACTGTAAAATTGCTCAGGACTAAAGAGCTCCTTTTGGAATATGCGGCCCAGGGGGGTGATGGGCGTGTTGGACGACTGGCGGCTGGGACAGCAGTCAGGCACAACTGGACCCCCTCTGCCTTCCCTCTGTCCTGCATGGATGAAGCCTTGCTGGCCTTATGGTCGTCATTCGAGAATGAGAAGGCCCAATGTCTGTAAACATTCCCGCATTAGTCCTCTAATGCTGTGTAACATCTTATCCTAAAATTTAGTGGCTTAAAATAACCATTTAATATCTCTCACAGTTTCTGCGGGTCAGGAATTCAGAGCACAGGGGCAGGACTCCTCTCTGTTCCCAGGTGCCTGGGGCCCCGGCTGGGGTGGCTTGGAGGCTGGAATCATCTAAAGGCTCATTCACTTATGAGTCTGGTGGTTGATGCTGTTGTTGGCTGGGGGCCTCGCTGGGTCCAGTGGCCAGAACACCTAAGTGTGTCTTCTCCATGTGCTTGGGCTTCCTCACAACATGGCGGCTGGATCCCAGGGGCAAGCATCTCAAGACAGAGAGCAGGGTGAAAGCTGAATTTTTTTTAGAACCCAGTTCTGGAAGTCACACAACACCCTTTTTTTTTTTTTTTTTTAATCACATTTTATTTGTTAAAAGGGAAACACAAAATCCTCCCCATGTTCATGGGAAAGGAAATTAGATGCCACCTTTTAGACACATATTTTAAAACCACCACATTCCCTTAAACAAAACTGCAGAGAGGACCCTGGAATAGCAATACGAGTTCAAATGTGAAAGAAAGATTGGCATCATAGCAAAAATGTCTCTTCTGAGATCTCGTAGGACTCTACCTTCGACAGTGTTTTGGCAGCTGCCTCCTACCTCCCACTTCCTTTAGGGAGATGCACTGGCTTTTGAGAAGCTTCTCTACCCTTGTTTAATTAAATGTAGGACAATCTAATTTTGTTGTGTTTGTGCGTATGTGTGGGGGGTGGGGCAGAGCACCTCGGACCATCCGTAGTTCACCCGAAACACTATAGACACTGTAGTTACTGTCTTGGAACATTGGGTGGATTCTCAAAGTTAAATTTGTGATATTTTAGAGCTGCCCAAAGAGAAAATAATTAAATAAGCCACACTAATGGTGAGGAGTTATATTTAAGGGAAGGTTCTTTGACTGAACTAGTTTAAATGTTAATTTTATTACTCAAGAGAGCACTTTGGAACTCCCTGTCATTATGGAACAATTAAACTGTAGTTCCTTATTAATTTTTACTGCCTTCCTAGGGTAATTAGTGGTATATAATGTGAGTTGCATCCCATTAATGAATAGATTTTTGAATGCGAGTGGGCAAAATCTTTTATTTGGCTATCCAACAAGACAGGCCCAGGAAAGGAACAAGTTTGGGTCCTTCCGGAATAGGCAGCCTCCACACACCTCCCTGAGTCTAGGGCTAACCCTGGCAATACCCTAAATAGAACACGTAGTCATCAAATGTTCAGGAAGGTATGATGGTTCTGGCTCCCTCCTTAATCATGAAGTTGGCAGTCAGGAAACAGATAATTCTTTTGGAACAAAGATTTGGAAATCAAAGCAGAATATTGAGATTCCTGAAGTCCCAGTGGCAGATAATCACTTGAGGATTCATCTTTTTGTTTTGTTTAAAGTGGCATTTATAAAGTACCCAGTTTGTCCCTGGCATTTTACTAGGCAATATAAACCTATTATTTAATTCTCAAAACTTGGCATTATTATCTCCACTTTATAGATGAGGAAAACATATCTCAGGCTTGAAAACATATCTCAGGCTTCAAAACATAAGATCATACAGTAAGTGACAGATCTTGGCCCTAAGCCCAGGTCTGGCCCAGTCCAGAGCCTGAACTCTCAGGTATCACACTGCCCCTTGGTCAGCCATATCTTTATTTATGTCCTTAGTTGCTCTGATTTTAATGCCATTCTTGGTTGTGTATGCCTTAGCTACAAAACAGAGCACCAGTGTTGAAAGGATTTTAGAGAATGTAATGTGATCTCTGCATCTCTTAGATGGGGAAGCTGAGGCCCAGGGAGGAGGATGGACCATCTAAACCAGGCAGGGAGTTGTGCATCTTATCCAGGCACAGCTCAGGAGGAGGGAGAGTCCTGGCTGCCAGCGGTTCCCCAACTCCAGCCCCATCTGCACAGTCCTCAAATCCTGACGCAGAATTCTAACTCTGGTTTCTCGGGCACGCTACTCAGCCTTGTCACCTGCGCTGCGAATCTAGTTAGGCCAGCATCGTCTGTGTGGGAAAACTGCAGCCAACTCTGTCTTGTCCAGTTGCAACCCAAATGTCACCAGCCTGTGAAATACAAATTATGTTGGCACAAGCCCCCACCTGCTTGGTTGTCGGCATTTGGCCCCTCAACGTATTCCCTGGATTTCCACGGCTTGTCTCAGGAGCACCCGTGGCCAGTCTGCAGCTGTGGCCGCCACATGGCCCCTCCCTTCTCTCTTCTGACTTTCCCCAATCGCATCCACTGTCTGGCAAGCCACCTGCTGAAGCCTTGCTAATGCCCACCACGAGGACATTGCTAGCTTTCCAGGCCAAAGGGACTCTCTCTGGAGGCTCCTAAAGCTTCCAATTCTCATGGGCAGAGCATCGCTGGGTTTTGTGGTGCCCAGAGAAGGCCCCAGCCCCATGCCCTATTGCTACTGGGCTCTTGTGAGCAAAGCCATGAGCTTCCGGCCACCACCCCTTACCCAGAACATCACCAGGGTGCTCCTGAGTTAGGGCCCATCAGTTTCCGGCCTTTAGTCCTTCAACCACAGGAGCTTGAACCCCTTCCAAGAATAGATGGGAAGCAGATGCCGCCCCACTCCTTCCACCCTCCCTTGCTCCCCAATCCACACTCCTCCCTCTATCCTCGCAGAACAAAGGTGTTCACCGATTCATCGAATATGCTTTCATTGGACACTGGCTATGTGCCAGGCCTTCTGCGCTGTGCTGGGTATACTATTGGGACTGACATGGCTACTGGCTAATCTTTCTTTCTTCCTTTTTCATAGAATAGCAGCTTTGTTTGGGGCAAGAATTTGTCAGACCCCAATGAAAAGTCATTCACGAATGTTCTAAATTGATTAGGATGGTACCTTCCCCTTCCCCCCATCTAGTGGACACGTGATTTTGAACTAGATGGGATGTGAGAGGAAAGGAAGATGCTTCTGAGAAAAGTGTGGACGTGGAAGGGGGCCTGGGTGGTGCAGACCCTTCCTCCTGCATTCCTGCATTGAACAGGGAGCTGATGCTCGGAGCCCGAAAGCCTGGGGCATGGAGCCCGGGCAGCAGGAAGAGCCAGCATGAGGCTGGAGGAGCAGATACAGGAAGATCCTGGATACTGATGGCTTGGTTGAACTCTCAGACCAACTCTGAGGCTGCCTTCCTCTGGGCTTCTCATTTAGAAAACAGCAAATGCGGAATGGTTTAAGACAGCCTATTTATGGGTCATTTCCAACTGAAAGCTATCTGAAGTGGTTTGGATGTTCGACCCCTCCAAATCTCATGTTGAAATTTGGTCCCCAGTGTTGGACCTGGGGCTGGTGGGAGGTGTTTGTGTCATGGGGTGGATCCCTCATGAATGGCTTGGTGCCCTCCCAGAGATAATGAATGAGTTCTCACTCTATTAGTTCACAGGAGAGCTGGTCGTTTAAAAGAGCCTGGCACACCCCCTCTTGCTCTCGCCAGGTGACGCGCCTGCTCCCTCTTAACCTTCTGCCTTGATTGGAGGCTCCCTGGAGCCCTCACCAGAAGCAGATGCTGGTGCCACGCTCCTCGTAATGTCTGTAGAACTGCAAGCCAAATCAAACTCTTTTCCTTATAAATTACCCAGTCTCGGGTATTCCTTTATAGCAATGCAAAACGGACCAACACACTCTCCTAACAGACACTAGAGCGGTGAGGGGTACGGACACATGCCTGGCCCCAGAGTTCACAGGGACGTCGGCGGTACCAGAGGTGCTGCGAAGGGCACGGAGTTGCCAGCTCAGGCAAATGCCTGGCACCAACCTGACCATTCTCTTTTGCTTTCTTTGTGCACTGTGTCTTTGCTCTGTATAATTAAATTCCACCTCTTTCTGCTTTTACTTTCAACTTCTAATTTCCAAGTGTAAATATGAACCAGGAAGAGCTGATCAAGGAAGCAGCTGCTCCTGGGGCCCTGGCTGGTCTGGGGCCTCGGCAGATCGCGAGTTCGCTTAGAGGACACCGTGGATCGATGATGATTTCAGTCACACCAGAGGCAGAGTGCTTGAAGCCAGTGATTCCGGGGGGTGGTGGGTGGTGATTGTTCCATTTGGAATGCTTGGGCAAAGAGTGAAGACTCTCTCTTCCTCTGCAGAGGGAGGAGTAATTTCTTTTTTTGGCTGTAGGGTTGCGGGGTCAGTTAGCCCCAGGAAGGACTGATTGATTCACTGCTTAGGTTTTCTCCCAGAGGGGACGAGTTTTGCTGACAGAGACGCAGTGTCCGGTGGTGGCTTAGAGCTCCAGCTCTGAGAATCCAGATCTGCCTCTTTGTATGCTGTGTGACCCTGGGCAAGTTACTCAGCCTGGCTGAGCCTCTATTTCTTTATCAGAGTATTCTGTGGATCATCACAGTGGATAAGGCTTCTGTTGGCACTTAGCAGACCTTTTGTAAATCTTCTGAGGAGTGTGATTACCAAGGTGTGGAACTATGGGGAAGTGGATTTGTGAAATGCGTAGGAATAAGTCCTAACAGCTGGGGATGCAACATAAGTCAAGGTACAGGGGCAAAACAAAACGAAATAAAAATACAAAACAGAATGCGAGCTGTGTTGGGGAGGGGACCCAGGGTGTTGCCAGGAGGTGTGGGAAAGAGCTCAATTCTGTCTCCTTGCCTCATTCTTTGTCCACCGGTACTGCCAAGATCCTGTCCTGTGAGAAGTGCCTCCCCCAAGTATGGCAGCTGTAAATACATATTTTAAATGATACTCAAAGTTTCTGTATTTTCCATGGGGGAAATAGGCACTTTTATGCTACTAGAGGATTGTATCTTAATAAAATCTTTTAGGAGGACAATCTGACAATATGAATCAAGAGCCCTAAAAATGTTCATATTTTTTGACCTAGCAATGCCATTTTCAGGAAATGATTCTAAGGAAATATAAATCTGGATATGGGAAAATTTAGTTAACATGCTTTTTACACAACGTTGTAAAATTTGAGAGAAACTATGCAACGGTTTCATAAATAAATTCTGGTGAATCTGCATGGTGGAATACCATGTTGCCATTAAAAAAAAGTAAAACAATATTGAAAACCTGAGAAGAGATTCAAGACAAATGCAGATGTGACACATGCAGACAATAGACTTATACTCCTGGGGTTTAAACTTGCTTCTTCCACTTCTTAGCTGTGTGATGTTGGACAAGTTACATAACCTCTCTGTGTCTAAGATTCTTCATCTGAAACTAGGGGTTATAGATAATAATTACTTTATGGGTTTGTCACAAGTAAGGTAATGATTGTAAAACTTGTAAAACAGTGACAAGCACATGGTAAAGCGCCTTGCCTGTCATTCAGTGAAAACTATGAGGGTATGTTTCAAAAATAAAAAAAAAGGAAGCAAAAAAGAAAAGTATATACATGCAAGGAAAAAGGATAGAATTAGTTGATTAATTAATTCTATACATATTTACTGAATACCTCCTATGTGCCAGGCTCTGGGATACATTGTGAACAAAAGAAATACAAGTATCTACATTCAGAGGGTTTATAGTTCAGAGAAGAAGTCCTCCTAGGAATGGTGCCTTTTAAAAATGCAGATGCTGGGGACCCACCCTTAGAAATCTTACTTTCTGCAGATGTGGGGGTAGGCCCAGGTGGCTTCATGTTGTGTCTGCACCAGGGCATTCTGCGGCAGGCCTTTCCTTCAAGGTTATACTGGTAGGTATACCACCAAGCAATGGTTGGAAAGGAATTAGGAGTAACTTCAACTTTTTGTTTTTTGTTTCCTGTGTTTTGTAAAGTTTCTGCATTAAGTAAGAATGTATTTTTTTAATAATTAGAAGAAAGTAAACATCATATACATATATATGCCCTGCCAGTCTGCCTTCCCCCACACCCAACCAATCCTCATTTCTTGCACAATAACAGAAGCACACCGCACAGACTCCAGATTAGGAAAGGCCTCTGGGAATGGATGGTGGGGGCTGCGATTCTCAGATAGCTGCAAAATCACAAGGAGAAGGTGGAAAATTTCTTGCCCAAATCATCTGCTTTTGTTTGAACGTGCTCCAGCCCCGCCTCTCCTATTCAAAGGGATCTCTTTAAAGATGTATTTCATTTGCTTTCCTTTCCCTGCAAATCCTCCTAACCTTGAGACTCACCCATTGGCTCTGGTAACTGGTGCAGTTTCCAGAATCATTTGTATGGACACTGTGTAATGCAGAGGTAGGGGGAGAAATCTCCACAGTCATCCTGTGCTTGTATCAGGTGAATTTGTATTTTATGGTTTTTGGTCAGATTGATTTTTGCAAAACACCCTGGGGTGTTTGCAAATATGAAAGTTCTTGTAGTGCTGGTTGCTTGTTTGCATTTACAGGAAGAATAAAAAGAAGAAGAAAAAAATTGTTCTCTCTGCCGACAAACTCCATCTCCCTCAGGAGTGTGGTAGGGAAGGAGATGAAGGGTTTCCAACAGGAAGGAAAATTAGAGGCCATGAGCTCAGAGATCAGGGGGTGAAGCCGCTTGTGAGGGCTGATCCGCACCAGAAATTGTTGGCAGGCAGGGGCAGCAAGTTCATGAATATTGGCTAGGTCTTACCAAAGAAACAGGTTAGGATAAACAAAACTTCTGTGATTAAAGTCTTCAAAATCCATGAAGTCTGTGATGAGTGGGCTCTGTGGTCCTGCCTTGAGTTCATTCTGGGGTATAATATTCATTTTGGGCTGGTCTTTTATATAGAATGCATACCTGCTAACTTGGTTATATAAATTGAAAAACATGTCTTCCTCAACCCCAAACTAAAGCAAAGCAAAGCAAAGCAAAGCAAAGCAAAGCAAAGCAAACAAACCAGATCACCTAACTTCCTGCATGAGTCAGTTCTCATGCCAGAAACACTTTTTATTTTGGTAAGGGTAGGCACAGTAAGCACGTAGCACACATAGCACTATCTCTTACATCTGAGCCCATGGCAGACATTACTAATCAATCATAATACTCTCTATTGCTGAGGTCAGATGTCAGCACTAGTGCCTAATATTCTCACCTGTAGTCTAGGGCAGAACATTCTTTTGGGGGTGGTCTTAAGTGTATGTAGAGTGGGTGTTTAACCTAATTAGCAGAACTTGTAAGTCCTCTGCTACTCCATAAAACTTTCCCCATTAAGCAACCTTGATGCTTGAATTTGTCGTCATCATAATCATTCCTTTTGGATAAATCATGGTTGGCAAATACAAAACATCTGCATTGCCATTCTTTCTTTTTTTTTCATAATCTTCGAAAGCCTGAATGCACTGCCATTCTTACTGTAATTTCTCCTGCCAATGATAAATCACAATGCTCACGATGTGCTCAGGTGTGACCTTAGAATCTTTCTCAAAACTGTTTTCCACTCAGCTTCTATCAATAGATGGAATTTTGTAAGGAACAGGAAAGGTGTTAGCCATCCCTCGGTTATTTGAAAATGAGGGAGCAAGGTATCTGCCATTAACCCATTTGCAAATTAATTCATCAGATCAGTGTCACCAGGGAATGGAGGGAAAAAGGTCAGGTGTAAACTCTGCAGTCTGAGATTTATGACCCTTCCTGGTTAGGCTTCAGTTTCTATTTCTAATCATCCAGCTTATGTCTGCTCAATCTTTTCTACTTGTTTCCACACATCTTGTCATTTTCCTTTTTCAGTCCTCTGCTCACTCAGTTGCCCCCGCCTGGAGCATCCTCTCTCCTCCCCACCCATCCAATTCTTGCCATTCTCTAAGGCTTGGCTCGTGGTCCATATCTTTTGCTGAGTCCTTTCTAAATATGAGCAATGATTTCTCTGTGGTCTAAATTCCCATAGCATTTATAATTTCTTCAACTCACTTGGCATTGAATTTCTTCCCCCGAAATGTTTATTCTCTTTTAATGCCTATGTGTTTTAATTTTTTAACCGCTAGACTATAAATCTTTCCAGCAGGGCCTGGGCCTTCATCCTCCTTTGTGTTACATGTATACATCGGGGCAAGAGTCCTTTGTTTGTCCGGGGGTGGTGGGAGGAGAAGATGCTGCTGGAGGAGGGAGTGAACCCCCACTTCATCTGCTCTGCACTCTGGTTGAAGCCCATCTCTGTTTCCATTTCAGATCTTGCAAAGAGGATCCAAAACATACACTAGGATGTCTGAGGGTTTTTCCAAGAAAAGCTAATGCAGCATTGAGAGATACTGAGAGGATCTGGAAGGTGCCAAAACATCCAAAGATCCCCAGGTGGTGGGATGTAGTACGAAGTACGTTGCAGTTCCCTTTCTAAGAAGTTATGAAGATACTTAATGTTTACAATCATTTAATTCTCAGTCCTGGCATTGGGGAGAATTGCATTTTATCCAATCAACCGGCCGTGCTGTCCCTCTGCCCTGCTCAGCATCAGGCATCACACAGAAGGAGTAGAACTTATTTTGTATATTTGAAATATTTCTTAGTAAGTTTAAAAAAAAAATAAAGCTTCAGTGCTGCATAAAAGTGATATCGTTTTTATCATTCAAAGCACAGAGAAGAGAAATAACAGAAATCAGATTTGATACTTGCTTTCTGAGTTTTTTCTATGTATTTCCAAATTACGTAATGAAGTTTTATCCTAAACAATTTTCCCTACCTATAATGTCAACATATTTTTATTTTTGTTTTCTTTAGGGAACAAATTCATAGCAAGCACACCAACTCATACAAAAACATTCAATGAAAAATAGGTATGCAAGTCACTGAGCACATAAATGGTCTGTTTTCTTCATGGTAATGGAAGCTAAGGCATAAATTACTGAGAACAGAAAGTTTAACGGAGAGACTGAAACCCAAAGGGTGAGGGTCTTGGCCAAGGTCCAGGCTTTGATAATACAACTTAAAAAAATAAGCCCTGGCTGGTCGCGGTGGCTCACGCCTGTAATCCTAGCACTCTGGGAGGCCGAGGCGGGTGGATTGTTTGAGCTCAGGAGTTTGAAAGCAGCCTGAGCAAGAGCGAGACCCCATCTCTACTAAAAATAGAAAGAAATTAATCGGACAACTAAAGATATATAGAAAAAATTAGCTGGGCATGGTGGCGCATGCCTGTAGTCCCAGCTACTCAGGAGGCTGAGGCAGAAGTATTGCTTGAGTCTAGGAGTTTGAGGTTGCTGTGAGCTAGGCTGATGCCACGGCACTCTAGCCCGGGCAACACAATGAGACTCTGTCTAAAAAACAAAAACAAAACAAAAAAAAAAACCCTAGATATTCTTCCACTGCTTAGTATGTATACCTCCTGTTTCCATAGCTACTTGGTAAATCCCTTGATACTGGAGATCTACTTTTTAGCTCAGGTGTTCTGTCCCTGATTAGCTGTGTGACCTTGGGCAAGCTGTTACACTGCTGATTTCCACAATCCTCATCTGCAAAATGAAGAGATTGGATGTGGGTTTCAAACTGTGCTCTCTGGTTCCCTGGGTAGGGCAAGAGGGATCCCTGTGGAGGGCAAGAGGGCAGCTCTCCTTTTATCAAGCCCTTCTACTGGAGCAGCTCTGTTTTTAGGTGTTACAATTAAGATCTGATTTGGAAAAAATGGAGCGTGATGGTATCTAAGTTGTTCAGCTTTAAAAAATTCTAATTCTACGTCTGGGTTTTATTCCCGATTGTTAGTTCAGCGAACATGAATGGGTTTAATAAGTTTTGTTGGCAAAGGAAATACAAGAAAAATTTTTGTGAATAATGGCTAACATTTATGGGATACCTATAATGTGCCAAATGTGTCATTACTATTTCATTTGTTCTTTGCAGCAGCTCTATGAGGCAGGTTTTATTATAATCTTCATAGAGGAACTGAGATTTTTAAGCAACTTGGATAAGGCACATTGCTAGTAAGTGGAACTATGCCTATATTTTACAATTATTATTATTTTATTAATTAAACATTTTATTTTTCTTAGAAGTATTAAAAGGTACATTAAAATATCTCAAAACTCCTCTCAAAATTAAAAACTCCCACCTACCAATGTTTTCTTTTCTTTTTTTTTTAATTTCAGAATATTACAGAGGTACAAACGTTTAGGTTATGTATATTGCCTTTGCCGCGCTGGAGTCAGAGCTACATGCGTGCCCACCCCGCAGTGTGCACTGCACCCATTAGGTGTGAATATACCCACCTTCTCCTCTCCCCTCCCACCTGCCTGACACCGATGAATGTTACTTCTATGAGTGCATATAAGTGTTGATCAATTAGTAACAATTTGATGGTGAGTGAACATGGTGCTTGTTTTTCCATTCTTGAAATGCTTCATTTAGTATTCATGTTCCACTCTCAAAATCTCCATATATGATTGTACTCTCCCCCTTAGCTCTCCCGGCCCCCTCCATCCAAGAGTTCACTAGCTCTCCTGAATCAAAGTTTTAAATCGTCTCAGGAAGAAAACAGAAAATTCCTTCTCTAGACCTGTGTTCTTGAGGCTGCCTTAAACATTTAACCCAGAGGAGACAGAAAACTAGAAGAAATGACCTCATGAAATTAATTTCTGAGTTTCTGGTTTTGTTTTCACATATACTGATGGCTGAGATGTCTATTGCATCTACGGCCATGTTTCTGAGTTGATTTCTGTCTTCAGCATCCAATGAACATTTGCCCTTCTGGAAACCTGGGGGTGTCATGGAAGGCTTGGAGAAAGCGATTCCTGACCTCACCATTGACAAGAGGAAGCACTTTTGACAAAGCTGGATTTTTTTCGTGTAGACTTACTTCCAACTGATTACTAAGGACATTTAAAGACGCTAGGTCCTAGGAAAGCCAATGTGTGAAGGTCC
>RJWJ010043820.1:0-12429 GCA_004363605.1 Indri indri | reverse complement strand
AGCTGAAACTTGGACTTGTTGCCAGTTCAACCAAGTGGCCAACAGGTAAAATGAATATTTTCACAAATTATTACATGCTGAAATATTTTTAAATAGTTATACCTCTGCAGAAGTAGATACAAAATAGGTACAACTATTATGTATCCATAATAATTAAAAATAAAAAAAATTTTTTAAAAAAGTAGATATGGCCTAAGTCAAGGGCATGCTAGTATGAAAATTAAAACAAAGTAAATTATTTCCCTTTTCTAAAAATACCCTTGTCACATATGACGCTTGTTTGGAAGCTAACAACATTATTTTGCATCACAGTCCTCTAAAGATCATTCTATAGGTGGCTGTTACCCTTTTTAAAAAAACACCCAACCTGTGGGTGGCCCAAAGCTGACCCAACAAATCTTGGAGAAGGGCTAAGGACTAATTTACCTGGCTATCTAGCCCATATGTGATATTTGCTGGGGAACCCTGGCCTAGAAATCTGCTAGATGTTATAAAAGTAAACATTTTGGGTTAATTACTGACCTACAGGGAATGAGAATGAGGGCTTGCTTAAGGTTGACCCGACACGACAAAAATTTTGGAATAAAATCCTATTGAGACATAGGTCTAAGAAATGGAGCAATTGGAGCCACTGAGTAGAAAAGTTAATCCTGCCTACTTCTGCCAAACAGAAACCAGAAGAATGTGCTAAAAATGCACACTGGGTTCTAAGTCATCACTGGGTCATCACTGGGTTCTAAGTTGTAGATGTGGGAGGAATTTTATTTTAATAAGGGACTACTGGAAACACAAATATTAATCCAGAGAAATAAATAATTAATGGCCCTGTAATAAGATATTAAAAGACATGTTTTGGGCAGGTGGGTGTTTCTGGAGCCCCTTTAAATACACCTTGTCAAAGACTATTTGATCCATATATTAAGCCAACTCTAGTTATCGCAAGTAAAGGAAGAGGTCAAATTTGGCGATAACATTCATTAATTTAAAGGAGAACCTTAGACAACTAATGAATGGTCTGAGGTTGTAATACAACTTTCATCTTGTCATAGTCACAAAAGAAGCTGAACTTGTTAACACACATCAATCATCCTAAAAGTATACAATATTGGCAATAAAAGCACAAAAATATAATAACTTTAAAAAGAAATCGTCTTTTGAAACACTGCTAGCCAGAGTGCTCTGCAGATGAAAAGCAAGTAGAGACTTTCTCTTTACTACAGTTACAAACTTGCCCTCAAACATTTTCCTTTTGAATGGGCAGAAATGAGTTTTCTCTTTTTAAAAAGCAGTATTTCAAACAATGTGTTTTCTTGTGATAAGAGATCTGTTTTAATGTCTTTACAAAAGAGGACCTTCAAAATGGTATGTTACAGGGGAAAGCGTTAGGATTACAAATCACACTGATTTTAAAACGACCCTAAATTCTGTCAAATTGCTCCACCCCTTGCCAAGTTCTTTCAGGGAGATGCATTTTTTTTTCCTCAGAAAGATTTATGTTAGAGTTATTTGTTAGTGTTGCTTTGTGAAGAAGAAAAGCCAAAAAGGACCCTTCTTAAAATTTCTCAAAACAGCTTCCATCGTTTTAATCTAGTCATGGGCAAAAAGTCAAATTAATGTATCTTCTTCCTAGAAATTTTCTCCATAATGATATTGTTTACAGAATAATCAATTACAAAGCCAACTTTACTATATCTTCGTGTTGTTTCTTCAAAAGTAAAAGCTTTCCTTTAGCATCTTAATCTTATAGCATTATAATCGATGATTCTGATACAGAATTTTAGAAATATATTTAACTTTTATTTCTCATTTAGCAAAATTATTTGAAAAATATTTTAGAATTATTCTGTAATGTTCGAGATTTAAGTTACAGTGCAATAATTTATGCGTGGTGTATGCTGTGACACCTGGCCCTCGGCCTCCTGTCTAACAATATACTAGACAGGAATTATTACTCTATAATTCACACCCTGTCATGTCTTATTGCTTAATTAAAGCACAACCTTCCTCTACATGACAAGCAATTGGACTGTTAACATTATAGATGATTATCCAACCCAACATATTTTATTTTTACAACTTACTCTTTCTATGTACACAGGATGCTTATTTCAGGTACACCTACCTCTGAAAACATGAAAAATCTGTTTCTTTACTTGCCTTCTGGCTATCGTACAAACTGCCACTAGCAAAAACCTGGGAAAAATATTATGTGTTGGGAATCAGTAATTTAAATATAGAAATAATAGTCCAACATCTATAAAGCAAATTAAAACATGAATTTTGATGGCATCTGAGTGTTTAATATTTTCTATTCTCTGCTCTTCTGTTATCGACCAAGTTAACACTAAGGACCATGTATATGTGAATGTACTTGTAAAATAAATGTAAATAAATAAATGTGTAGGCCCTCTATGAGAAAACCTTAAACTCTGCTGAAGAACTCACAAGAGAATAAGTAAATGACAAAACCTACCACGCGCTTGGAGAAGAATATTACACAGTGCGAAGACATTGCATTTCCTCAAATTTATCTATGAATTTAAAAGTTATTCAATTCAAATTAAAACATCGACGGAATTCTTTTTCACTTTACAAAGTGATACTAAAGATTTTAGGTTAAAAAATAAGTATTCCAAAATTGCCAGAAGAATCCATGGGGAGGAGAGAAGACAGCAAGGAGGAACCCTTAGCCTGTCACGTAGCAAAACAGATTGCAACGGTGCAATAACTAAAATAGCTTGATACTGGCAGAGATGTGATTACAGAATGAGAGAGATCAAAGAGAGTCTGGAAATAAACACAAATTCATATGAAAATTTGGTTATGACATAAGTACTATTTCAAATAAATGGAATATAAACAAGTGGTCAACTATGTGAAGAAAATAAATGTGGATCCTTACCTAATCCTCCACATCAAAATAAATTCAAAATGAATCAATATTTTAACTTGAAAATGAAACCATAAAAGTTTTAGAAGGCAAATTTATTTATAAAGTTGAGAAAACTTTTCCAAGTAGGATGTAAAACCCAGAAGTCGTAAAGCAAAGATTGGAAAAATTAGCCTGGAATGTCATCAATACAAGCAATAGGCAAATGAAAATCTAAGGGAAAATACATATTTAATATATATGACAAGATGATTTTCATAATTTTCAAAGAAAATATTTAAATCAAACATTAAAAAAGATGATTACTACAATAGAAACATGGGCAACACTTAGAAAAACTACATTCTTAACCATATAAATGTGGATATCTTGGTTGTGATATTGTACTGCAGTTTTGCAAGATGTTACCCTTGGGAGAAACAGGGTAAAAGGTATAAGGGGTCTCTCTGTATTATCTGTTATAATTGCATGTGAATCTATGATGATCTCAAGATAAAAAGTTTGATTTAATTTTAAAAAGTACAAAAAAATTAGGAAAGGCAATTTAGAAAGAGAAAAATTCTAATGCTCAATAAACAGATGAAAAGATACTCATTTTTAGTCAAAATGCAAATAAAAAGAAACAAGAAGCAATTTTCCCCTTCTATCAACTTAATAAAATTTTAGAATGCTAAATAACTAATGTTGATAAGGATGAGGCTATGAGGAAAGTAGCTCTCTCATTTGCCGTTGGTGGAAGTATAAATTTGTATACCCTTATTAGAAGACAATTAGGCTATATACATAAATAAATTTTGAATTCATGTGCCCTTTAGCCCACAGATGGTAATTTACTTCATGAATACACCAGCAAAATTTCTCATATATATATATATATATATATGCGGAGATATATAACAGTACTGTTTTTAATAGCAAAAAATTGGAAACGACAGGAGTGCCTCTATGGAAAAAAATACTGACTGAATGGTTTTTGGCACATCCATAAGGAAGCAGCTGTTAGAAAGAGTGAGTCAATGTCCCTGTGGTAATAATATACATCAAATGTAAGCGGGGGGAAGGAATGTGTAAAACAATGGGTATAAATATCTTTTTAGTATAAGCAAAAAAAAAAAAAATAGCTGATCAACAGAGAAGCTGATCAAGGGGTAGGTATGACATTTGGTAAAGAGAGAGGCAGATAGTTTGGCGTGCAGAGAAAGAGAGTAAGCAAAGTTGTAGGTACACAGGCAGAGCAAGGTAGGGAAATAATTAAATAGCTATAAATAGGGAGTTTATAGCCAAAGGAAAAACATTTCTGTGTTTCTCTTATTTCTACTTACAGACTACCATCCCTCAAATACCCCATCTTTGGGTGACACATCAGTAGACTACATCACCCATACCAGCTATTCCTTGTGATTATCTACACACTCACATCCCACTCGCCTGCGTTCCTCGGAGATTTTCCATCCTGCTTTACTCTCACTCTTTCCAACATTACCCCTGTCAAAATTCTGGGTGACTTGAATATCCATGTTGATCCTTCCAACATGGAAGGCCTCTCGCTTCTGAGTGCCAAAGTTCTTGGATTCAACTCTGCTTTGACCACTCACTCACATGGTTGCAATCTAGATTTTCTCATTGTAAATAACTGAAATCTCTCCATTACCTCAATGCTTAGCAGCCCATTGTTAACTTCCACCTCCTCCTACCATGCCGGCTCATTCACTAGAGGACATCATTCTGCAACTGCACCTACAATTTTTTGATCCTAACACCACCCCTCTGCTTCCCGTGCTCTCACTTACCTGCTTATCCAGTTTAAATTGCACAATTCTAGACTATCATCACCTCCTTGTCTACACCCTCAACTCGTCAACTCACTTGTCCCACTTGAGTTTGTGAATATTCATTTCGCAAAACCCCATCCATTGTTAAATTCAATTCTCTGTCTACTCCATACCAGCATGTGCACAGTTGAATGTGCTGATCAAAACCATGCAACCATACAGACTGGTCTCACCCTAAAATTGTGACCACTAACATCCATGGTACTTTTGTGCTTCCAGGTTATAATATTATTTTTCTACTCTATTTATTCTGCCTCCTCCAATCATTATTTCATACACTCTCCTTTATCTTCAAAGTTTCTCCACAGTCCTTACTCTCAGCTGATGAACTTGTTTATTGAATAAATGTTGGAAAAACTCTTCTAGATATAGGCCTAGGCAAAGTATTTATGAAGAAGACCCCAAGGGCAATCACAGCAACAACAAAAATAAATAAATGGGACTTGATTAAATTAAAAAGCTTCTGCACAGCCAAGGAAGCAATCAACAGACCAAATAGACAACCCACAAAATGGGAGAAAATATTTGCATGCTATAGATCTGATAAAGCTAATAACCAGAATCTACAAAGAACTCAAGCAAATCACCAAGAAAAAAAAAATAAAAAAAATAAACGTTTCAAAAGAAGATAGACTAATGGCCAATAAACATATGAAAAAGTGCTCAATATCACTAATCATCAGAGAAATGCAAATCAAAACCACAATGAGCTATCACCTAACCCCAGTGAGAATGGCTTTTATCAAAGAGTCCCAAAACAGTAGATGCTGGCGTGAATACAGAGAGAAAGGAACACTCACACGCTTTTGGTGGGACAGCAAACTGGTACAACCTCTGTGGAAAACAGTATGAGGATTCCTCAAAAAACTAAAAGCAGAACAACCATTTGATCCAGCAATCCTACTACTGGATATTTACCCAAAGGAAAAAAAAATCATTTTATCAAAAAGACCCTTGCACTAGAATGTTTATTGCAGCATAATTCACAATCACAAAGAAGTGGAATCAACCCAAGTGCCCATCGATACATGCATGGATTAATAAAATGTGGTATATGTACACCATGGAGTACTACTGAGGCATAAAAAATGAATTAATACTTTTTGCAACAATCTGGCTAGAACTGGAGACCATCCTCCTAAGTGAAATATCGCAAGAATGGAAAAACAAACACCACGTGTACTCACTATTAAACGGGAACTAATAATAGATCAGCACTCATGTGCACAGATGGAAGTAAAACTCAACAGAAATCATCCAGGTGGGAGGGGGGAGAAGAGGATGAGGAAATTCACACCTAACCGGTACAATGTACACTGTCTGGCTGATGGGCATACTTATAACTTTGAGTCAAGCAGTACAAAAGCCATCCATGTAACCAAAACATTTGTACCTCTGCAATATTCTAAAATTCAAATAAAAAATAAAATAGAGAAGTAAGCTAAAAGAGATCTTCCACAATCTCTCTCCTCATCTATATATCCTTCTGCATTTGTGCTTATTCACATCCATTTCTTTTCTCTGGCTCATCCCTCCTCTTTTGCATTAGGCTGAAACCCTTTCATGTACCTAGGAGAATCTCAGAAGTTCTTCCTTCTTTCTTGCATCACCAATTTTCCCCTATCAATTGAATCATTCCTAATAAATATAAAATATACCTATTATCATTCTTAAGAAAAGAGTTCTCCTCCCCTTCTGCATATAGCTACCATTTCATTTTTAATTCCTATTTAGAGCAAGATTCCTTCAGAGTGGGCTTTCAAATTCCCAATTTCTCTCCTATTATTCTCCTGAGCCTACTTTAGTTAGATTTTTCTCTCCTACCACCCACCAATGACCTAACATTGTTAATCCAATCCAATCTTTACATTCCTTGATATAATGACACCATTTTTCAATTGGCTTCTTGGAAACCATCCTTTCATGGCTTCTTCCCATTTCATTGGCTACCCCACAGTATCATGACTTCTTAAAGCTGAGGTGCCCATGTTTAAGCCCTGATCTTCCTTCTTCTCTTCTCTCTATCATTCCTTTCACGATTTTACCCAGTCAGGTGACTAAACACCATCTATATGCTGAGAATTCCTAAATTCCTATCTCCAGCCAACACCTAAATTGTATTATGCTATTCACCTGACATTTCCAACTGGACACCAAATAGGCATCTAAACTAGACAGGTCCACAATGTCACCTTTACCACCTGTTCCTACTGGTCTTGCCCATCTTAATAAATTACAACTCCATGTTTCTAGTTGCTCAGACCAAAAACTTTGGAGTCATCTTTAGCTCTTCTTGGTCTCTCATCTCATACCCAATCCATCAACAAATTTTGTCAGAACTACCTTCAAAATACATTTGAAATGCAAAACCACTGTGACCACTTCCTCCTCTCCCATCCTGGTCCAAGCAGCTGTCATCTCTTGCCTGGATTATTGCAGTAGGCTCCTAACTAGCATCCCTGTTCCGCCCTTTCTGCCTTTCTCCTTAGTCTGTTCACAACCTAATAACCAGATATGTTGAGAACAGACCAAACATATACATCAGATCATAGCTTCTCTCTCCTCAAAATCCACCAATAGTCCACATTCAGGAAAAAAGTCCTTTACAAGCATCTCATCTTACAGAGATTAAAAATTAAAATCTACTAGTGGCTCCCATTGTCTGTCTCTCTGATTCTCCACTGCCCTTCCCCTCGTGCCCACACGCTTGTCTCTAGCCCAGCCCTGTGAGCCCCCTTGCTTCATGCTCCTCTCCAGGAGTCTTTCTCAGAGCCTTTGCACGTGCTTCTTTCTACCTGGAACTTTCTTTCCCCAGATATCAGCAGGGTTCCTTCCCTCACCGCCTTCAAGTCTTTGCTCCAATATATTTTTGCAGTAAGATCTTCTTTATTTACAAAAGCACTTGCAGTCATCCTTCCCTGTTTTACTTTTCTCCATAGTACTTACCACCATATGACACATACACATGGATGTACACACATACATCTACATTCTTATTTAATCTATTATTATTCTATTTACAGTCTATTTCTTCCCATAAGAATGTAAGCCCCATGAGGACTAGGGAGTCGTTTTTCCCCCCCAGGTCTGTTTTGCTTAATATTACAATTCTAGCACTAGAAAAAAACCGGGTACATAAAAACCCTAAGTGTTGAGTGAATGCATAAATCATATACAGATATTTAAAGGGTTGTGTACTTCTATGAAAGAAATATTAAGAAATTGTAACTAGTAATTATTTTAGAGGAGAGAGACTTTGGTAAATTTCTATGTTATTTTCCCTAATCATGTATATCATTACTTTTCATAAGTTAAAATTATGACAATACAAATGATGTTGGCAGTGATATCACAGGATATCTGTTGCTTTTTTTCTGTACACTTTTTTTTAGAAAAGGGTAAAAAATGCTATTTTAAGCAAATCTACATGTTTTAAAAAATAGCTATTAAAGTTACAAACAAGATCAAACAGTAGTGGAATAACAAATTGCCCAGTTAACTGAATAGCCCTACATGTGAAGAGTTACGTGAATTTTAAATGAAGAAATAGTACAAGATGCCTCACAAATGACCAAAGCAATATATAAGTGTTCTGTTTTGAAGACCAGAGAAGAGTTCACTGAGATTTTATTACACTGTGTGTAGCTAGAGGGTGAGCAACATGTTTCTTGCTGTGTTCATTCATGTATCAACTAATAACAGTACGGTTGCAATGTAATGTAGCAATTGCAAACTTGGATCTGGCAGCCCATGTTCAGAAACAGAATAGGATAAAAGCTGATTTTATTAGTTTGAGTGATAAGCTATTATATTAATGGTTCCATTCCAGGCAGGGTGGCCCTGACTCAGTGCTGCCTCTGACATTTCATAATGAATCATGATCTTCTGTCAGGCACCAGCAGTCTGATCACCTGACACAAAGAAAAAAGTTGATACCAATTCAGGCATATTTTACCAACTTATAGCCAAAGGTATCACCCATGTAGTGTTGTTCAAGTATGTTGAGTTTTCTGTTAACTGCATTAAAAATATGTGAATTCAAGTGGAATTATCTGCCAATATTATGAACATATGGTTACTTTTTCTACTAATAAATATTTCTACAGATATGAGACTAATGAAGCACACAGTGATACTGCCTTTTCATGATTGTTAAATATATAAATTCTCAAGAGATATGAATAGATTTAGGTCATTTCAAGCGTAATTTCACAGAAAATCACTTCAAGTACTGTACCTTGCTTAGCATATAATTTATGAAGAATGAATGTGGTATGAACATACAATTCCAGAAAATAAAAATAAACACTGGTATTTTAAGGGATCTGTCTTATGCTCATTAAATCTAAATAATTTTTTAAATAGAAATGTTATATTGTTTATATTTCAATGGTCTTGATACACTGTATTTGGATACTATTTGTCACCAAATTACAGAAAGATCTTACAGTCAAGAAGCTGTTCCATTTTTATTCCATTTCAGTCATAGCGAGATAGTCTTGATGCTAAAAGCATTTTATATTTTTTACGAGATCATCAGCTCAGGATTTTCTGATATCTCTCAATTTTTCTCCACTTCAGGTTTTCTCACAGATAATAAAAAAACTATTTTGATAGAAATGTAGCCATCTTACGGTTTTCTTTTTAAGTAGGGCTCCACATTTTTCCCAATTTGAAACAGCAGGCACAGCAAAGTGCAGTGGAGTGGAAAGAGAGAAAGTGTGGAAGTAACATGTTCCCTTGAATGTTTCAGTAATCTGAAGTCTTAAAAGAATTCTTTTTGATTGTTGTTACTAGTTCATGGCGGTCCCTGCTAAATATTTCCTGAATCTAGACCTGTTTCTGCCTACCACCTTTTTGTCCACTTTTTTCCAGTGCTGTTTTTTTTGTAGAATGTTTAGGTTTGGTCACTTATTATTTCCAAGATTTACTGCAGAGTTTCTATTGTTTGATATTTTTTCCTTTTGTTTTCACCATTTGCTTTTTCCACTTCTATTCATTTTGTTGTATCACTTTACGCTTAATAATTTCTTAATCTAGTGTTCTTTGTGGTCTTCATCCCCTTACTCTCGCCTTTAAAATTTTTATATGGTAAAACTCAAGTCCTATTTATATTTTGTCTGAATAATAATACATTGTCAGCAATTTATGTCAAATAATTTAGTATCCTGCGCTTCTCATATTATTTCTATTTTTCTTAAATATTATTGAAACAGTAAGTTTTTCATAATTGTTAAGGACTTTACAAAACATCTATCATTAAAAACTTCAAGATATAAATGGGGAAGTCCAATGAAGTATAATCATATTCATTTTTAGCAAACAGCCCGTCTCTGAATTTCATTTTAGACTAATAAATCACCTAGATTATACCAAGTGGTTTATTAGATTTCATGAAAGCAAGAGCATTAGAATACCTATACAGTTCTTTCAGAATGAAATAAAAAAGAAACATTTCAGTAAGGTCTTTGGCTGAGCCTGGGGATTAGGTGTGTTCACAGTTAGGTAAATTTCTGAGAACTAAATTCAGGGACTAAAATTGGATTTGATTTCAAACAATCCCTCCATAGCATATGCACTGGTTGCTATGCAACACAATTTAATATCAACAAATGATGCCAAATGATTTTTGCACACTGTAATTTGGCTTGCAAGTTTTGCTGCCTGAAAATTGTGAAGGGGATTATTTAAATTTAAATGGCTATGTTAAAAATGTTAATTTTTATAATTAAAAAAATCCCTACAACACAAAACCTACATCTTAAAATCGAAGAAAAGAACCACCTTCTGTGATAATAAATGTGCAACAGTCTGGAAAGTTCCTCTTCCACCCTTTGGGAAAGCATAGGACATATTGAGGTAACTTTTGATGCTGGTCTACTCACCTAGCTTCTCTGATGAGTTGGCTGTGGAAAGCCTATGTAGAGGCAGAGCTCAATTAGTGTAATTTATGTATCCTTGGACGTCAATCATTCCTGTTGAGAGGTGGGACTCGCAGCCTCTCAGTGCATTAATTAAGAGCTCATCTCAGCAGAGCCATCTTTCTACCTAAGGACCAAAAAGAAAGTTTTAATTAGATTTTTAAAAGCAAGTATGTCATATATGAAAGCAAGTGTAGTTCTTTAGTTGGCATGAGATGCAACAACTGGAAGGGAATATTGCAAACAATACAAAGGGCACCGGTTCTCAATCATCTATGACATTATGGGTAAGGCGGGGAACATCAGGTTTAAACACTGGTTTCAACTCTTGGACAATCACTGAAATTTTGACGATGTTGTTTCGTTGCCAACATAATTACTGGACCCCTATCTAATTATTGATGCAGAGCTGGTGCTGATCGAGTACAATTACAACTTTGAGGACAGACAGTCGTTTTCTCTGATGACTGGCTTTTTGTTCCACGCTAGCTTCTGACTGAATATGCAACGGGCGATACAATGCAGGTTCAGCAAAAGCCAGTGAGGGAACTTGCATAACACATCAATCTCATTGGTTGGGAGGTGCGGTGAGCCCGCCGTTGCTGGCGAACCTAAAGATACAGGGACTCAGGAGAGGGAAAAATGAGCAGGGCTCAGCGGTGTCAGCTGCTTGAGAGAGGCTGTTCTCCTGGAATGGCTTGTGTGAGGCCATCAGACACACTCCTTAGGGCTCACTTGGGAAATAATAGATACATTATTGATTAAAATATTTATAAATTAAGGGGGGGGAACAAATTTTAAAAGCTCGTTCAGATTCTAGAAGGGAAATATATCTACTAATAGCTATTAACCCCTCCCCCTCCATAATTAAGGGGGGATCAGAACACATGCTTGAGAGAACAAAATCAAATGCGTTTGCCAATATCAAGGAAAAAGCAAACAGGGAAAACAAAAGGAAAAAGTACCAAACAATGGAAACACTGCAATAAGTCTTAGGAAATAATGAATAAATTACCAAATCTAAACATTCTAAAAAAAAAAAAAAAATCAGTGCTGGAAAAAGCTGAGATACAAAATTTCTGCTTTCGGAAAGGTTATATAGACAATGGGGAAATATAAACCCAAGCCACAATGAGCACGAAATACATGATGTAATAATCGTAAGGGTGTTTCTGTGACGCAGGACTGGTACAACGGGCAGATGTTTCAGAAAGCAAGGAAAGCTCTGCTCACTAGCTCAAAATAACAGAGCGTGTGTCCCAGGGCTTCTCATTGGTACTATATTTCATTTTGTTTTTCTAAGGGAGGGTGTTTAGGAAATCCAGTTACTGTACACACTATAAATTTACCACCTAACTAGCATACTTGACATGTACTGAATAACAGCAACAAACCCGACAAAAGAAACTATAGATTTCACAGGAATATGGTTTGTGCAGTATGTTTTTAAATGATAGTGCATGATGAAAATATTACTGTATAGACAATTTGTCAGAAGAAAAAAGCTGGGAAATTGTAGCCCATCACTTGTGTTAATGTTCATAAAAATATTTTATAATCCTTTCTCAGCTCTTTCCCCTCACATATTTTCCCAGCTATTTTGCTTCATTTATTGTGCT
The DNA here is from genome assembly GCA_004363605.1 of Indri indri. Lineage (NCBI taxonomy): Eukaryota > Metazoa > Chordata > Mammalia > Primates > Indriidae > Indri > Indri indri. Next base: position 167 of record RJWJ010043820.1, on the reverse strand, counting down.
GTATAATGTTTATTGCACAATACATAGAGTACTACTCCCCAGATACAAGCTGGCAATTGTGCTGGTTACACCAATCTTGCGTGCCCGATAAATTTATGTAATACACATCCTGCACTCGAGCACCATTATTGTGTCCTTCGATGCATCTTTTTAGTTGCGTTTAAGCC
>RJWJ010043819.1:0-12450 GCA_004363605.1 Indri indri | reverse complement strand
GGTCAACAGAGCCTTCTTCCATATGAGCAGCTGGTGCCCAGCACTAAGGCTGGACATGAATTATTCAGGATCTGAAGTGCTGAGGGCACGGGGAGAGAAACTGAGATCACAGCAACTTATTAATTAGGAAAAAAGATATTTTTTCTGGTGGGCTATTTGGAGGTATAGGAAATGTGCAGGTGTGAGTGAATTAGAACTTTGTGTAGGTGACTAAACTTTCTAATGAGGTAACACAAGTGAGCAAGAACTTTGCCGTAATGAAGGGTGCAAACCTGTTGTAGAGATGAAGAGCTTTGGTTTTCAGCTTTAATGATGTTAAATACAAGACAACGTGCTCCTTAATTAGAACCAATATATTCCTGTTCACCTGATCATCTTTAAGCCCAGAAGTTGGAAAGACAGGTTACACACTTGCAGGTATAAACTCCCTCCTGAACTTATTAACATAAAAAGAAAGTTTGAAGAGACTAACTTTGTTTGGGTTACTAAATCAGCTTTGTTTCATTGAAAAACCTGCTCGTTAGCTATATTCCTTCCAGCTGTTTTTCCTTAGAGCCTCCGCCAATCTATCGCCAAGATTGGTGTGGATATTTTCGCTTGCGTAAATGACACGTTATTGTTCCTCTTTTAAAATATATCTCTGCAATTTAGTGACTATAGTTAATAACAATGTATTATATACTTGAAAATTGGTAAAAGAATAGATTTTAAGTGTTCTCACCACAAAAAAATAAGTTTGGGAGGTAATGGAGCTGTTAATTGGCTTGATTTAGCCATTCCACAACATATACATACAGCAAAACATGTTATACACTATAAATATGTACAATTTTATTTGTCAATTAAAATTAATTAATCAATTAAATTAAATCTTTCTCATGTGTGAACCACTTAGTAGTTTACAAAGCACTTTCCCTTACATCAAGTTTTATTTGATCCTCCCAGCAAACTTTGAGGTAGATAAATCTCCCTTTTATAGATGACGAAACTAAGGTTCAGAAAAGCTGATTCATTAGATAGGGTCAAACTGGTAATTGTTGAAGTCAAGGAATGAATTTAGGTCTTCTGTCTCCAAATCCATTCCTCTTCTTACCACACCAAACTTCAAGTCAGGAATACTGAACACCATGCGATGCTCAGTAGCCCTCTTTAAGTCACAACACAATAGTTCATCATTGCTAATCCTTTTATGGGTTGTGTCTTTTAGACATTACAGAAGCAAGTGCTTTAAGAGCTGCTTTTGTTTGCTCTGGTCATCCCAGGACAAACAGTGTAGGGGATGAAGGCAGCCCTGGCCGGTTGTCTGCCCAAGAGTTATCCCTTATATGCTTCCTTGCTAAGAGAGCCCCGATTTTGTTTGGGGACCTCCCTTCCTCTATGCAATTCATGGGTGAAGCCTGATTAGACCAAGCCAATTAAGGTAATGCCATCTTCTGCCAGTGACTGGTTTAGGAAGGGACATGTGACACAATTCTGAAACTCAAGGGAAAGTCTACCAGGGGCCCTCTCAGGGAGGTTTCCTTGGTTTTAAAGAGAAGCGCATTAAGAAACACTCCCTCTTCTTTAGTGAGCAGCATCATTTCATGACCACGAGGTGAGCAGCCTCAGAAAGAAGCCAACACACTGAGAATGACAGAGAGACGGCAGGAAGCTGGGTGCTTGATAATGAGTGGACAGATTCATCAACCCTAGAGCCACCATGTCTCGGGACTTCTTGTTATATAAGAAAATAAAATTCCCTTATTGTTCAAGATAGTTGAGTTGAGGTTTCATGTTACTTGCAGCCAAACATCTAATAGAAAATTTGTCCAGGTAAACAGGTTGGATACGTATCTCAATTCAAGTTATGCTACAATCAGTTGAATGTATCTTAAATTGCCTAGCAACTATAGGATACTATTATATTTATGAGGTGCCCAGCTTCCTTAAAAAATATACTTTATTTTCACAAATGAGAATCCTCTTCTATCTAGATCTGAAAGTCCCTGAAGGAGTATTCCACCCTGTGGTCTAGCAGCTAAGATTCTGTGCTTTCTGAAAGTACCTGAAAGATCCAATATAAAATCACCTCGGTATGTTAATAACAACATGTGATTGTAAATCTGGAGATCAGCATAATCAATGGCTAGAAATGTATTAGTTGAAAGCTTTGAATAATATATATAGTCTTGGAAAACCATTATGAGTCTAAATCTTATAATGGAGAAAATTCTTATACCGACAGATCAAACTGTAGCATCAGTTAACATCACAACGATGTTTGTGGGTAGTCCCCACAATGACACCCCTAAGATGAGCAAAGCTCAAAAACACAATCAGGATTAACAGTCATGCTGAGAAAAATGCTCCACTATGTCTTCCTTGTGAGACAGAGTAATATAAAAGAATGCAATGCAAATCATATTTCAGAGAGAGAGTAACACAAAAATGGATAGTTACACATCTAAGATCCATGAATGCTTACATGTGTTATAATATAATACTACCAGTGAGAACACCTTGAATCAGGAATGCTTGCTTTATCCGTTTGACTATCAACAAGTCTCAGGGAATTCAATCAGTTTGATATAGATGTCATTTTCCTTAGTTCCTGTGTACATTAGGTCAATCTTTCGCAGGGCCTGTTAGATGTTAATAGATGTGATTCCCCCCAGTAAAAGGAGGGTCTTGGTTTGGTTTTCCCTGAAATAGAGCCTGAGTCAAGGATTGCAAATGGTTTACTTAGGAGGTGATCCCAGGAAACACCGACAGGGGAGTGGAGAAGTGAAACAGGAAGAGAAAGAAAGCCAACGTCAGAAGTCCGTTACCACTCTCAGCAGCTGGAATCAATCCCACTGGGGAACTCTGGGAAGCATCGTGGAACATGCCTCAGTTTCCTAACTGACGGGCAACTGAGAAACATATCCGCCAACTCCCCATCCACCTTTGGTTAAGCACTGCCTTGGCGGGCATGAACTCCTTGTTCTTTCATCTTGCCTGTTAACAGATTGAGCATATTCCCATAGGCCCACACCACCATTACCAAAAAGAAAAAAAACATTCAGGCAAAGAATTGCAGGAGCTCATAGAAAGCAGCCTTCAAGGCGTAGAAGTGTGTGCTGAGAACATATGGGTATGGTGAGACAGCATCTGCTACCCTGTGTAAAACACACGGCATTCCTTATCCTCCACTCGGTAGTTGAGAATACACTTTACCATATTGACGACTCCAAGAAGACCTATCTAAGAAATTTGTATAGGTTGGATTAACCCAAAATGGTACTTCAAATGTGCATCCAATAGAACTATTGAGCAGCAGGTGTAACTTTGGGAAAAAGCCGCTTCAGATGGATCAGTAGTGGTCACACAAAGTAGGTCGATTGTGATGCCCACACCTTTCCAAGTGGAACCAAGTCTTCCCCTGCTCATAACCCAACTCATATTTTCATTCCAGGTTGTGTCGTTAGTTCCCTCGTGTTAGCCAATGAATCATCCACTCTGAGGCGGGTGCTCACCCTTGATCTGGCAGTACTTGGAGAGTGGGAGAGATTAGCATTGTTCGCATGAAAGATGAGCTGGGATAGTTCCTTGGGAATTTTATTTGGGAAACGTGGAGAAATATAGGGAATTACAGAAGGAGTGGAAACTTAAAGGACATATAAAGAGAAGTTGTGAGGTGGTGTTGGGGTTATGAGAAGGAGGTAGAGTAAGGGCTGTGAGGGATCTTGGCAAGCTGAAATTATGATTAAGCCGAAACTATGAGAAAGCAAAAACTATGAATTTTTTTAAAAAGAATAGTGCATTGGAGCTACTTGCAATCAGAGGCAGAGAAGAACAGATCCCCAGATTGCTAAGTCATATCACTGGGGGAACCCCAAGGTGAGGTTCCATAACCCCCCGTCCTTGTGCCATTAGGGCCACCTGAGATCCAGGAATGCCCTCCAGTTCTGGACTTGGTGAGGGCTGGTCCAGCCCTGTTTTAGCTATGTTCTTGGAATTACGTGAAGATCCATGTTAATCCTTATATAAACTCTTTCTTGAACTTGCTTGAGTAGTTCAGTGTTGTTTGCAACTGAACAAGTTTTGTAAATCAGGGATTTAAATAAGGATCTGCTAACGGGTCAAACTGTCAAGCAATGTCTGTGACCAAGAGAGGGGCTTTGACAGATCAGCAAGAAAAGATAGATGTGAGAAAGTCATGCCAAGTGAGATTTCCTGTTTAAAACTCCTGAAACAGGGTGGAATTTCTGCTTCCAGTCTGGGTAGTGGGAAACTTCCACCCTAGTTCTGGGTAAAAGTAAAGGCATTCTGGTTGAGAGAGTAGTCTCTGAACTAAACTACCTGCTCTTCTAGCCCTCCTCCCTGGTTTTTCTCTTTCCACTTAACAACCTGAGCTTGGACTCGTGCAGCAGAGAACGGTTTGGTTCAGGTAACTGAGCTGGAAGTGAGATGCCTCATAAAATGGGTCAGGGGCTTGGCGGTGGGTGCGAAAGCTGACCCTGAGGGCCCTTGCCTAAGCGGAAGTCATCTTCACAGTATGTCTTCCTACACGGTGACGATTCTCTCTAACAGAAATTTGCTTTGAGATGACATCAGTGGAAGGAAGTCAAGTGTTGGCCTCAACACAGACTCAGGTTCAAATCTCTGCACCACTACTTTCAATGTGTGACAAGAGGACAAATTACTTAGATCTGTGGGCCCCAGTTCCCTCATGTGTAAATGAGAAGAATAATACTTAGTCTATCATATTATAACAGCTAAATGAAATGCCTGAACACCATCAATTATAAATATTTATTCTCTTCCCCCTTACAAAAGGAACAGAAGTCAGTGGGAAATCTATATTGCCTACGCCTCTCTAAACCAGCTTGATTAGCTTGCAACCTAGTTCTGACCAGGACAGGATAGAATTTAGGAATTTCATTCAGTACATTGTCTTATGTAGTGGACATAGTACATAAAGCTACCTAGAATCATAGACTCCTCAGATGCTAGAGCCTGAGGGACCTTGGCTATCACCCTCGATACACACACACACACACACACACACACACACACACACGCACATGCACTCTTTATTTTACAGGTGAAGAACCTGGGGCTGAGAAGGGTGACGTGACTTATCCAGGTCATACAGCCAGTTAACAGCAGAGGCAGGAGGAGAGCCGGGTTCCAGACTTCCCATTTAGTGTTCTTCTCATCAGAACTTGTTGGTTTTTTCACCCTTAGATCAAGTTCTCTATTCAACTCAAAACATATCTTCCCGGAATTTCTGTTGTTTTCTTTTTGTTTTTCTCCAGGGTAAATCTAAAAACGTTTTTCCTGATAGACTCATGGGTGTGGCTCTTGGACATGGCAGGCTCTCCCCATTCCTAGAGGTGCTCTTCCCCCGCTCCACCTTCACCTTCCCCTTCTCAAGTTACAGTTAAGGGTCCCTCCTTAATTTATCTCGATTATCACACTCTCCCCACAGTGCAGGAACTACTGTCTTCTCCTCTCAACTGCGCAGGCAGGCCCTCACCTGGTTCCTCCAGTATGTGTTGGATGGATGAATTTTAAATGTATGTTATGGGCACTGAAATAGAAACTTATTGAAAGCAATTAGAATAACCTCAACCGTCAAGGTAAACGAGATGACGCTTTGATGTCAGTGATTTCTTTACGGAGGACATCTAAATTAGAAGTTAATACACTGACAAGCTCTGGAGAGCAACAGTCCAGTCTAGCCAGAGTCCCTAGTGTGGGGACAGAGTGAAAAACCCCAGACCTCTCAGCTGGGGGACATGCAAAGTCCTTTTCCAGGTCTGTATCTCAACTTCCCCATCGGTAAAGGTGCGGCTGGAGGGAGGTACCTTAGGTTTTCTTTTTAAGGTACCTTAGGTTTTCTTTTGGTTCTGAAGTAGTAAAAGTCTATAACACATTGTAAGTACGTTTATTCAAACCACAACTCTGTTAAGGGCTATGAAACTTCATTGTTGTTCTCAGATCAGATCTCAAAGGAATTACCCAAGTTAACACATAAATAATCTGCTTCCTAACAGACTCCACTCTTAAGCGTCAGTCATAAAAACAGAAACCTTTTGAAATCTTAGAGCAAAATACACATCATTTACCCTTCTCTTTTTAGAATCACAATTAGATTTTAAAACACATAAACATAAAAGGCTTTTCTGTCAATTTATTCATTTATGCTATTCAGGTTTAGTAAGCACTTACTCAGGGAACAGGGCAGCGTGTGATTCCCCAAGAAAGCCAATGAACTTCATATCTGGTCAGTGATATTGACAGGTCCCTGCATTAAGAAAAAAAAGATTTTTGAGAGTGCAAGAACCCTGGTGTCCTTTATTGTTCTACTATGATTATTCATGAGTGCTTTCAAGGATAGAAAGTGAATGCTAACTACACTGAACAATATTTTGGTTTTAAGAGTTTGAAACAAAATCATATGCAAAAAGCACAGCAAGCTGGTCCCTCCTCTAGGGAGGAATGAAGAGTTCTCTTTTTAAAATGGTTTTGCAAATAATCACAGCAACAATAGAGCTATAAATAAAAAGACCTTGAAAAACACCCTCTTACCAGAGGACTGTTTATAAGACTCACAAGCACAGGTACTCAAATACAAGAAATGCCTTTAAATTTCCCTTTATTATTTTCAATAACACACTTAAACTGAGTAGGGAAGTAAGAACCGAAACAGAGAAATTCTTTAAAAATGTATACTTAATGGGGGAAATCTTAGAATATCAAGCGGCTTGAGAAATAGGAGTTTTTCTAGATGCTATCGAACCAGGAGGCAGAAAATGAGTGAAGAAATATCTTTGGAATTGAGCAAGAAAAGATTGTGTAGTAAGATCCTCATTTCTCCAGGGCAGAGCTGGAGAATTGACTAAAGCAAAACTAGGGAAAGATCTGCTTAACGTAGGTGCAGCTATCGATTATCTATCTGTAGTTGTTTGAAACCAGTCGCTGTCCTCTGTAACAATATTAAAGGGCGACCTATCCCTGATGACTCAGATCTAGCGGAAGTTAAACTGAAAAAACTTGGTAAGCATGAAAAAAACAGAGGCATTGACAATTCCAGCATGTTTTAATTTTACTAAGTTAGTATATTGAACATCCCATGCAATTTTTATCGTTATTACATATAAATCCTACATCAGACTGAAAATCAAACTGAAAAAGATTCGTTATGTTTGCTCTGTGTGTGCATGTGTGTGTGAGAGAGTGTCCCAGAATGGAAAGATGAAAAAGTGCAAGCATTTACTTAAAAACTTACACCACAAGTTCAAAGGGATTTAAAAGAATGCACAATCTTGAGCAAAAGAATCAAACACAAAAGATGTCCTAAAATTCCATTTATATGAGTTACAACAAGACAAACTAACACATGACGTCAGGAGTTAGGACAGTGGCTGGAGGTTGACCGGAAGTCAGGCAGCACAAGGAGACTCCTAGGGTGTTGCTGATAATCTTCTTAATGTGCTGGTTTCACGAGTGTGTTCAGTTTGTTAAAATTCATCAAGCCGTCCCCTTGTGGCATGCGCACGTTTCAATCGGTTAGGTCGGAAGCACACGTGAGATGGAGTCGGGAGTGCAAAATGTTCCTTGGAGAGTAACGCCTGTGACAACGAGAAGGGGGCAGCAGGCAGGGGCGGGGAGAGCTGCCAGACATTTGGGCAGAGCCGTCAAAGTCTCTGCCAGCCCGTCAACAGCTCCATGGCTAACGCGGCTCGATGGAGGAGTTTGAGGTAGGTAGAGATGACTAGGTCCTTGTAACAAAGTCTTGCTCAGCCATTGGCTGGGGCCACCTTGACAAGGAGTGTCCTCAGCTCAAAAGCTGAAGTGGACCTGAAGCGGTTAACAGGGAGAGGCTCGCGAGTAGCCATATTCCTTACCGCTGGGCAATGAGTTCTTTCTTAAAGGGGGTTTGAGTGGTGCGTGGATCCATGTGGTACAAGAGGTGGATTATGGATATATATTAACTATTTATAACATCATATAGAAATACGCTATGTTACATTTCAATAAAGAGAGGTTTTTCAAGAAAAAAGAATGTGCATCCACTCTAGATGTCTCAAATGTACTTGCAGAGACCTCAGTGTTATATAAGTTAAATAAAAACATTCCATGAATGAAAAATGGAAAACTGATATTCCCCATTTTTACAGAACAAAATGCTAAAATAATGCATAAACTTTTCTTATTAAGTTTTTATCTTATAACTTATTCTAAAATCTTTGACAGATCCTACTGCATGTCTGTGTAAAAATGACATTTGACTTAATACAAAATTATCTATTTTGTTATATTTTGCCATATCACTATTTCATGAGATTCTACCAACACCACCATGACATGTGGGTGTCCAACCACAGGAACAAGTTTGAGGATCAACTAAGCTACTTAGAAATAATGAATGCTAGAACTCTGAGGAACTCACAGAAGATCAATGGTCCAATCACCAGCCACTGGGGAACAAATGGTCCATCCTCAAAGTTCACAAGCAGTTATGGTGCTGTATGTCTCTCACATGTACTGGATCATGTGTTGTATGTGGCTTCTCATTTTAAGTTCTCTATTTATTCCGTTAAGCTCAGTTTGAATTGCACCTGTGTACTTAGTCTCTGTTTCTGTCTACATGTGATTCATAGTCTGCCTATCTTAACATCCGAGACACCCAGGCCTAGATCTTAATCATGCCCTCTGGATTCCAACACACACACCCACATTCCCCTTTACAACTATCCTTTCTGAGCCTTCCCACTCATAAACTCTTACATTCACCTCATGCTCTCTGCCTGACCCATCAACCTGGGCTGTTTCCCAGACCAGAGGTCTCTAGACTCGTCCTGTCTTGTAGCCACGCTGGTGCTAAAATATGTTAAGTATGACAGAATGTTTAGAAGTTCAGAATACAGTCACATGTCTGTAGCAGAACACATATGTATTAATATAAATTCTCCCGTGAATAGGAGGAAATAGCAATCATTTGAGGGTCATATCATTAGAAATGCTTTAGTGTACAATGAAAAGTGATCAACTGTACCTACAGGCTCATGGTAGCATAGCCAGTAAAATTTCAATATGGACCAGGCATGGTGGCTCACGCCTGTAATCTTAGCTCTCTGGGAGGCCGAGGCGGGCGGATTGTTTGAGCTCAGGAGTTCAAAACCAGACTGAGCAAGAGCAAGACCCCATCTCTACCAAAAATAGAAAGAAATTAATTGGACAACTGAAAATATATAGAAAAAATTAGCCAGGCATGGTGGCGCATGCCTGTAGTCCCAGCTACTCAGGAGGCTGAGGCAGGAGGATCGCTTGAGCCCAGGAGTTTGAGGTTGCTGTGAGCGAGGCTGATGCCACGGCACTCTAGCCTGGGCAACACAGTGAGACTCTGTCTCAAAAAAAAAAAAAAAAATTTCAATGTGAAAAAATCCAATAAACATCTTCATAAATGACTATTAGCAGGAAACATGTATTATTTTGGCTGCACAGACATCTCCTTTGTTTGGAAAGAGCATCTTTGTTTTCTCTTAGAGCCTTACCTTCCCATCACAGTAAGTAGCTTTGATGGGATTGTCAACCAAGGCACCTTGGCATTCCCAAGCCAAGAGAAGAACATGTGGTCCAAGCTGGACCAGTTGAGCACTGGAGATTTTGAACCTTTGACATAGGGTCACAAGGACAGGAAAAAATGGTTATAGATTATCTATTACAGCAAGGGATCCTGACAAAATGGTTAAATGCTTCCAACTCATCAGCCCCCAGGAGCTACTACCGTTCTGTCTTGACCTTGATTTTCAAGGAATAGAACAATTTTCAGTGAAAATATTTTAATGAACTCCCACTACAGGACAGGAATAGTAAGCAAACTATTAAGCAATGGTTTCCATTATAATCAGAAATGGAGTTCATTCATTCAACAAATATTTATTAAACTTACTAAGACTTATGCGCTGGCCACGATAGAGTAATAGGAACCTAATTTACTCTCTGCCTAAAACAAACCAAAAAAAAGCAAAATATATGAAACAATGGTTTTTAAAACATTGAACATAAGCCAATGAAGAACAGTGATCCCTGAAAGATGGGAAACATTCATGATGAGCCCTACAATCACTTCAGTCTACCACCCTGGAGAGAGTTTCCAAGCTGTGGCAAAGGGATAGGAAACCCAGAAAAAGCCCACAGATCTTCCTGGGTTGGGCAGAGCTGGGAATACAAGGAGATTGAGGCAGCTAGAGTACAAAGGACAGAGTACCAGAGAAGAGAAAACTGTACAGAGAGTTTCATAGATTTGCAGCTAAGTACTCAAATTTTTAGCTAAGTACTGATTGGTGCATGTGGATGAGGAAACCACCTGAGGCTGGGAAGAGAAACACCTGAAAAGATTAGAGGAAACAATCTCCAGAAATTACTCAGGGCCAGAATAGTTTCTGTTCCCACAAGCCAGGGTAGAGAAACTCATAATTCATATGACATTTGGTAGAGTACTCAGATGGGGTTTTCCTCAGTAGTGGGGCAAGCTTAGTAGTGGGGGTAAAGCTCTGGTCTAGACTAAAGCTCTGGTCTTGCCTAAAAAAAGATTGAAAACAACACCTGAAAGAATCAGACTATTCCAAGTGACTTAACTGCATCCCAGAACAAAGCTGAAGAATATATACAGGAATACAAATATATCTAGCACCCAATAAGGTAAAACTCATAATGTCTGGCATCCAAACAAAAATTATCAGGCACATAAAGAAACAGGAAAATATGACCCATAATGAAAAGTCAACCAGTTGAAACTGACCCAGAAATGACAAAGTTGATAGAATTAATAAAGATGTTTTTAAAAACTAGTTATTATAACATATGACTATTGACTATTACATATGATCAAGAAACTAGAGGAAATGCTGAGCATGAAAGACTAGTAAACATGGAAGATATTTTTAAAAGCTGCAAACGAGGAAATCTGAATAAAGTCTGTACTTAAGTTAATAGTTCTATACCAATGCTGATTTCTTAGTTTTGATAAATGCACCATGGTAATGTAAGATGTTAACATTTAAGTAAACTGGGTGCAGAGTATATGAGAACGTACTACACTATCTTTGCAATTCTTTGTATTTTTGTAAATCTAAAATTATTTCAAAATAAAGTCTCTTAAAATGGCAGTATAAAGTATTATGTGCCAAGAAAAGAAGATCTAAATCAAACTTCTAGAGATGAAAACTAAAATGTCTGAGATGAAAAATATACTGGATGGGAAAATGGTAGATTAGACACTACCAAAGAAAAAATTAGTGAACTAAAAGGCATAGCAATAGGAACTATTTAAAATAAAATACTGAAAGAATAAAAAACTAAAAGAAAAAAAAAACAGTATTAGTGAACCATATGATAATTTTGAGAGGCCTAATATACATGTAACTTTCTAAAGAAGGGAAGGACAGTAAAAATATTTGAAGAAGTGATGTATAAAAAGTCTTCATATTGTATTACCCACAGATCCAAGAAGTTCAATGAACCCCAAGCACAAGAAACATGGAAAGAACTATGCCAAGCCATATCATAATCAAATTGCATAAAACTAGTAATAAAGAGAAAAATCTTAAAATCGGCCAGAGAATGTGGGTAAATACAAGACTTTTATTAAGAATCTACTATGCCCCAGTGCTTAAGAGATTTTTATTTATCTTTATTTTCCTCTCTTTTCTTTTCCTTTTTTATTTTTCTTTGCCTGCCTGCCTTCCTTTCTTTCTTCCTTCCTTCCTTCCAGAATATAAGGTGTAAGAGTAGTTATATATGTTTCTACCTCGGACCCTTGGTTCTTTGGATTCTAAGGATATATAATAGAGAAATAATTTTTTCATAAATCAGATACTCTCCTTGCCTTGAAGGAAGTTACAGTCTAGAAATTAGTATAAATATGCAGTATGTAAGCTTTTAGACTTACAATTTATTTTTCTTGAGGGCCCCTATTTACTAAGTACTCCTAAATATATAACAAATGTGTGTTTAAACTTGCTTATAGGTAAAATTTCACAAATGAAAAATAATTTTTCCATCCTCGGAAACACGTTTTGAAGGGAAAATCATTCTGAAGCTGATTGTAACTGGTAATTGTACTTGCAGAGGGCAGGGGAAGGGACATCTAAGACTGAAGGGAAGGAAGATTTCCAACCTCAAGGCTTTTCATATTTTGAAAAATATGAATATGAAGAGGTGGAAAGTCATAACAGTGTGAGTGAATGTGTGTGTGGGGGGGCGGGTATCAGGTGGAACAGGCAGATTTTTTTTTTTTTTAATTTTTTGAGACAGAGTCTCACTCTGCCACCCGGGCTAGAGTGCCATGGCATCAGCCTAGCTCACAGCAACCTCAAACTCCTAGGCTTAAGCCTTCCTCCTGCCTCAGCCTCACGAGTAAGTGGGACAGGCGCATACCACCATGCCCGGCTAATTTTTTCTATTTTTAGTAGAGAC